>JAVJGG010000085.1:40019014-40031902 GCA_035590195.1 Aviceda cuculoides
AGCTGAAAAGTCCTTGATTTTAGACTAAACACTACTGAGCAACAACTGAAAACATCAGAGTGTTATCAACATTCTTCGCATACTGAACTCAAAACACAGCACTGTACCAGCTACTAGGAAGACAAATAACTCTATCCCAGCTGAAATCAGGACAAGTAGGAAGACAACTCACAGGAGATGTCTTCACATGGAGACCCTCTTAAGCTTCCTGGACATTTGGTTTAGTAGGCTTCCCACTATTTAAATTCCCCAGAGGTGCCTTTCTTCCTTAGACAAGGTAGAAAAGGAAGAATATCTGACATTGCTAGGGAGAAAAGTGCTTTGAGTATGCATGCTACTATCAAGCTGATGTAAAAATGTCTATGAACCAAGAGAATAATGAGAAGCTGAGTAAGATTCCGTACTTTGTTGTTGGTCTCTACATATGCTTTATGACAAATGCTATTGAAGTACTTTAATTACTTTTTTATGTTAACCATTCACTATTGAAAGGAGTAGACTTGTTTATATTTGAGCTCTGAGATCATATGAAAGTAACTGACATTTCTTCTGATCAAAGGAAGTGAATCATTTCTGTGCTAAATTCAAAAGAAGTTTTCTCATAACAACAATGCATCTCAGAAGACTCTCATTACCATAATATAAGCAGGTCTTTATAGGGATGGGATCAAATACACCTTTGCACATTATAATATACAAGTGACATTAATTATCTTGCAATGACTACATTTTATTTTATGCCATGCAACTTTTAAAAAGTTATTTATACACTGTGGTTATCTGGACAAAACAGAAATTGGGACTCTGTTCAAAGCAAGCGCATGTTGAGTAAACCTGTCCCCCAGGCTCTCGAGAAGACCGTACGCTGTGCTGGAGAGAGCAATAGGTGACTTTAGCACGAGCAGTAAAAATAAGAAAGGTGGATTCTTCCACACGGAGAGGCTTTATGTTGTGCCTAGAGGGAGTGAGTCACAAAGACGGCAGGGCTCGCCTCCGAAAAAGTTCAGCATTTTGCAAGGCTTAAATTTTCAAACTCTGCAGTCACAAGAGCTGGGATCATTCTCAAGTAGCAGAGATGAAACTAATGGCTTTATTGGAATAAAAAGTGCTTTTTTGGAATAAGTGAGATGAGAAGCTGAAGAAACCCTTAACGGGCATGTGGTCACAACAGCAAACTCGTCAGGAATAAAGCAATCAGGCTGATGCACAGAAGTGCTTCTACAAAAACAGCAGAAAATTAGTCATAGGAAGATCAAACTTAACCTCACGTAATAAAGGTTCACTGAATAGTTTGGCTTAATTGTCTGGCTTTCTGCAATGCAAAAGGAAGCATCACCATCCCAGCAGGGAGGGCACAGGCACCTCACCGGGAAAGGCAGGACTACTTTCACAACCACAAGTTTTCCTTGATACCTTCCATGCTCTTCCAGAGGATGGCATCTTCTCCGAGTCAGAGATCGCATCGGAAGAGGCACGATGGGACCCTGCAATTCCCCAGCGCACATCAGTTGGATGGAAAGGTGAGCGAGCAGCTGTGCTCACCTTGGTGAGCACTAACTCTGACTGGTAAATCATCTTTATTGCGTTTTTCTAATTATGTAAATAAGCTATGGCATCTGCAGAACAGGGAAGTGCTAACAGCAAGAATCCCCACGCTTCCAACATGGGAGGAATGGACAGGGGAGCCTGAGTAGCAGATCTGGAACCATCCATGTTAAGAAAGCACTAAAGCACTGGGAGCAAACAGCAAGAGGGCAACGTGACGAGAGCCGACACCAGACCGAAAACACAGAGAAAGTCTTCAGAAATAAAAATAAAGGTTTATCTTTATGTGGTAGGAAGAAAAGGGAACAGTGAACAGATACAAAATTGATGGGGCTGTCAGTCCCAGAGACAACGGCAATGACCTTAGCAGTTTCAAAGAGGACTAGAAGGAAGTCTAAGAGATAAAGGATGGGAGACTGAATGAAATCACAACAGTCAAGATAGCAGATAAGATGCTGACCATTTGTTTAGAAAGGACAGAATTTCAGAAATATTACTTAAGAAGAATTAACAAACTTAGGACAACAGCAGAGAACAAAGTCTTCAAGATAACTACAAGGCGATGGGCTAAAAAAGGACAGATAGTCACTGAACTTGAGTTACTACATAATCAATATTTCTTCTAGATTGTTATGAAACTACAGTCACTGCAAAAAAAGTGATATTTCTTCTGAAGTTTAAGATGTTCAAAGAGAAAAGTAACTTTCTGAGCTCCTTCAAAAATCCAAGACTAAGCACTGACATCCATTTGTTCTAGTTTAGGTATACAATTATATATGTATTCATGACCAAATGCAGACAGAACCATTGAATGCCTGCTTCCTCAAATTAATATATTAAAACAGTTCACATTGTATCTCGGCCTGTCATATACAAGTGCTATCTCAAGAAGTTACAGAAGAAAATGAAAATTGAAAATGTTGTTTCATAATTCTGGAATAAATTCAAAGAAATAGCTACCGTGCTGTTCCACTTGAAACTTAATTCCAGAGTAATTTGAATGCATAGCACTGATTACCCATGCCATTTTGGGGCGGGGTGTGTGAAAGGAGAGGATTTCAACTCCAGCAAAATTGAAAATAGCATCTATATTCCTACCAAAAACAGAGGAAGAACTACATCTCAATTAATAACAAGTCTTGAGTTTCCAGACATGGAAGTCTCATACATAAAACAAAAAAATACTTTGCTCAATTTTAAATGTGTCTGTTCCAAATCTAACAGACACAAAGGCTAGAGGCTCTCAACTGCTCAAGTCCATGTGACTGCTGTTCACCGCAGGCAGCCAGCTATATGTAGGCAGAATAATTTCCTGATGATACATCCATAATGCAGCTGAAGCAAGTTTGAAATAGGATTCTTGTATCAAACTCCTCAAGCAGAAGCCTAAGGGTGTCTGGTTTTGGAAAACTGTGCACTGTTTTTTAAATTTCTTGCACATTTTAATGCATAAAAAACCACATCCCAACCAATGGGCTACCACACTGAACTGCTTTTAACCTGAGGCTTTTAAGAACATTTGACTGTGACAAGGGGTAAAAGGAGAGCAAAGCCTCCTGTGCTGCAAAACATCCCTCTGGGTGACCCCCAAGTGAAGAACTGTGGGACTGCAGAAAAGGCTAAACTGAAGGGACCTGTGGAGATCACTTTGTCCATCCTTCAGCTGAAGGCACTGCTGTAGATTACGTCATCCAGGTCCACGTCCAGACAAGTCCTGAACATTTCCAGCAAGGCACAGTCCTTCACTTCTCCAGGCAATTTATTCCAATGTTTGATTATTTTTTTTCCTTTCTTCCCTCTTCTTCTAACCACACAGAACTTTTTCTTAAGCAACTTGTACCTGATGCCTCTGATCCTACCACATTGCATCTTTACAAAGTGATATGCTCCATCTTCCCCACAACTATATTTCTGATACTGAAAGACTAGATTTCCTGAGCCTTCTCTCCTCTAGGCTGAAAAAGCCCAACTCCTTAAACCTTTCATCATGTGCCAAGTTCTCAAGCCCTCTAATCATCTTGGTGGCTCTCTGCTGGCCCTTCTTTAGTTTTTCCACTCTCTTGAGCAGAGGACCAAAACTGGACACGGTGTTCTACGTAAGGCATAATGATCACATGGATAACCTTGGGATGCTGCAGCATCCACACTTCCAGAGGCACGGAGGGACCACAGGATGGGGCTGGCTCCCTGTGCTTGGCTACACTGCTGTAGACAACAGCAAAATATTTCAGGCTGTTTCACCTCTCTCACCGGGTGAGTCTGAGGCATGCTTAGGCATCAAAGGGACTGTCATTCTTGACTGCATATAAAGTCTCCGAGAACTTTATTTTTAACAAAGTTTAAAAGTTTTAACAAGATATTCAAGGACCTTAACTTGGCTCCGGATTTTAAGGGCAGATACTTTAAAACAGTCGTAGTACAAACACCACCAGTAAATGTTAGCTCTCTCCCTGCTCGTAGTAGCTTTGCAAATCTGCCTTAGTTGTAATGTTGAAGGTAGAACACCAAAAACCTTACAGAGGGGAAGTCTAAAACCTGAGCAGCGACAGCAGTGCAAAAGCAAGATGATCACACTCAGTTTCTTCTACCTGAACTACCTCTCTTCACAAGGAGGGCACATTTTAGGTTTAGATCCCCATCACGGTGGCTCTGGATACCCCGAGAAAGCTTGTTTGAACACAGGCTGTTCCTTTGCACCCTTGATGTGCTCCCAGTCCTGTGCCGGGGTGTCCCTGGCCACGCTGCAGAGGCAGTCGATGCACTGATATCCCAACAGCTGTGCAAGAGGGATATGCAGCCGCTAGCCCATGTCATGCTTTTCAAATGTTTTTAGGAAGGATGCTGTAAGCATTTGTATTGTATGAGACTGAAGAGACTGATGCACAACAGACTTTAAACATTAGAGTCCCAGGGTTTTGGGTTTGTACACTTGCTTGTTAGTGGTCTTTGGGGTGTGGGGGAAAGGGAGCATCTTTTTGGTCTTGTTTTATTGCTACTTCATTCTTACTCCCTTTCCTTTGCTTTCTTGAAGCAGACAAGTTTTCTTAAAAAAAAAAAAAGCTCTGTCCCTCATGAAACCCACATGTTGCTGTTGTAATACATTTGCTACCTGAAGTACTACATCAATTCATGCACAGCTTTCTTCCCAAATGCATCAACTGATGCTACTGTCATGACATCAAATAGTATTTGCCTGGTGATAATTTTCAAGCAAATGCTCCTGTATCTCTTATAACATAGTTTGGTACTTCACCTTCCACCCACAGAGACAATCCCAGCAGTTAGATTTCTGCCATTTGCTTGAATTCCAGCACCATCGAGTACAGGGCCCTTTCAATTGTGACATGTCCATGTTTTGGGCAGCAGTGTGGACAGGATCTCAGTACTATCACATACCATTAAAAAAGCAAACAGATGAAATCTCTGCATTTGTACTGGATTTTATTGTCAGTGATATTTTAGTTTGGTTTTGCTACATGATTAATATGCTGGTACCAGTGAAGTGACTATCTAAGGACTTCTTAAAAACCCACCTAACCTGCAGGACAAGGCTTTTCAAGTAGAAAATTAATGTTTATTCAGTAGAATTTGCTTTGCCAGGAAAAAAACTGCTCTGCCTCAGAACTGTATTTTAGCCAGCTGTTAATTTGCACCCAATCCAATTAGTTTGAAAGCAGTTTAAACAACCCAGGAAAAAAATTTAAGTCATCAAATATTAACCATGGCCATATTCTTCATGTTGAGTTAAAAAAAAAAAAGTAGGAAACTACTTCTTTGTAGTGGAATAAGCTATTTGTCTCCCACGTACAAAGACAAGCCAGGAAGGTGGTTTATTGCAAACTTCACAGCAAAACCAAGCATCACTTGGTGCTTCTTCATTGCTCTGCTCCACTTTGACCATCAGGTAAAGCCGGTTTTGCCATGTTCCACATGCCCCTCCATCCGTTTCAGCTGACACTGTAAATCTTTATCCAACACAGGGGAAATACAACAAACTTGGAGAACAACCAGAGAAGCTGGCAGCAGCTAAAACCGTGTGGAGTAGCACAGAGGTGCAAGTGGAAGGGTGACCAGTAGACATTGGCCACCGAGCAGACGAGTGACCTTAGTCATTGCTACCACATCCAACATGCTCCAGCTGCCCTTCCAGCCTGCTGCCACCCCTTCTTCAGTAAGAAAGATTATTAAAAGAGAAAATAATTCAACACCAACACCCCTCCCCCATAACTGCTTGTTTTAACAATGCACAAGGAAAAATAAATAAAATAGGGTACAAATATGTCCCCAACTGGAAAAGCGCTCCCAAAAGTCTCCTATACCTAATGTAGACAACCCCCCTTATCAACTAAATTGCTGGGGAGAGCAGAGTGAAGATCAGAAATTATTTATAAGACACTCAGACTCCATGATAGGGAAAATAGAGTCACACTGGCCTCATTATTCCCTATTTTTTAATTGCGAACTTTCTTATACAACTCTTTTGGTCCATCTGAAATCCTTTCCCATTGACCAGCTGCAATCCCCAGTCAGTAGCATGGACAAATTTCCATTTCCATTCCTGGAGATACCCCAAAACCTCTGACCAAAACAGAAATGGTGACTTTTCAAGTCAGTCATGCATCTCAGCTGGGCAGCCTTTGCAGAAAGGCTTTTTTTTTTTTTATGAAGTCCCCAGGAATTTAGCTAAATTATGTTGGCATGATTACATGCAGTAATTACAAGAAAATGGAAATGTAAGACCAAGAAGGCAAGGCCTTTATAGGCTAATCACTAGAATGAAACACCTTGAGCTAAATATTTTTCCCAAATAATTCAACAAAGGCATGTGGCCAAATCCTGTTTAAAAGTAAGTTAATAAATAATTAAACCAGGAATTGTTTCTACTACTTCTTAAGATTCAAAATTGCACCCATTTGGTATCACATAGCACTCTAAGAACAGAAGATGGGAAATGTCACATCTCAGGGCATTTACAACCTGTAAATTTTACATTTTTTAGAAATTAAATAGAACATATGATTATTCAATATTGAGAAATACTTCATTTGCTTTGATCTTTTTCTTTTGAGTCAAGTGAACACAAGTCCCCATTCCACATCCATCTATTCGACACAGGCGAGGTCTAAATTCAGCCTCCATTGAGGTTAGAGGGTGGGTCAGGAACTCACCGGGAGGCTAGTGGGAGCTCCAGAAAAGCCCTTCAAAAAGTCCTGAAGCTGAAGCCATGCTAGCCTAAAGGCTTTACAGTCACTTTTTTGACTGCTTATTTTTTTCTACCATCTGCAGTTTTCAGGTACGGTCGCAGAGCTCACTTCCTGGGAGAGCTGTGTGTGGTCCTTCACAGTAAGCTTCTTCAAGACAGATAGGTAAGTAAATATGTATGATCTTAGCTTTGTGACAGATGTCAAGAATCCTTAACTGTATTACGGGGAAGAAGGGTTTATTGCCTTAGCAGCAGGAGACAACTTGTGTAATTAACAGATCTCCCTTAGCCCATCAAATTAGTGAGGGGACAGTCAAGATGCAGCATTGACTGGACATGCAGTGAGACTACTATGATAATTACTTAACTTAAACACAAAACCTGTGTGCAAGTAGCATTGGTGTTCAAGCTGGCACTGAAGAATCACACAATATTCAAGCTCTAAGGATCCCTAGCTCAGTGCCAATGAAAGGGAGATGTGAGCGGCAAGTGGGCTGTTCTTACAGCTGCGTCAGTGCGTCAGAACAGAAAAGTGACTTACAATTCCCTCCATCCACAAGCCTCTTAGCAAATGAACACAAAAAAAAAAAAAAAAAAAAAGAGGCAAATACAGGCTGATCCAGAGTATACCCCACAACACACATCACCCAGTGAATGATTCAGAAGGAGAAAAAGGTTGTCACCAGAGCAGGAGCTTACCTATGAGCTGAAGGCTTTCCAAAGAAGACTAACTCTCATTTTGTGGGTTACACACACATTTCTTGCACAATGTATTTCATATATATATATATGTGTGTATAAATAAAATACATAAAATAGGAGTTTTGGGATGCTTGGATGCCAAGTGGTGGCCTTACAGTCATTTAAGGTAACTCTAAAGGAGCTAACTTGGGTACCAAAGTCATCACAGATGTCAACCTCCACAGTAAACAACAAATCCTCCTCCTCACTACAGCTAATTAGCCGAAACCAAATTTTATGCTGGTATGACCGTACTGTCACCTAAATCAGCTTGGATTGTCAAAACTATGTATCCCAGCAGATATATTTTTGGTGGTTTTCAGAAATGTTTGGGCAAAAGAGAAGAAAGCAAAGGAAACAGTTATGCCTGGAACTAATATAAAGGATCATTTCCACAGTTGGCCAAATAGCACCCTGTCTGTAAGGTTTTCAAATACACCAAATTTTAAAGCTAATATTGGTGTTTCAGGAAGTGTTTACATAGACTTTATTGAAAAGGAATTTAACTCAATTTAAAATTTTCTCTTTTCTTATGAAAAATGGTATTATTCCTTTTTTTAGTCACAACTTCTGGATGTAATTATCACAAAGGCTAAGAGCTACCAAGGAAATACAGACTCCTGCCTTTCATCAATACAAACAGGCTGGATTTTCACAGGAATCATCTGGGATAAATTGGTGCTGAAAGAAAAGAAATAGCCACCTGTGCCACCAGGCATCCCCCATCCTCCAGAAAGGGCAGGGCTGCGGGAAGAGAGGCCAGGAGACACCATCATACCGAGGAGGTGACAGGCAGCAGGCGATGGGGACCAAAGATGCCTTGTCATCTAAGTTGGTCAGCACGGTGTCTGCCTGAATCCACAGCACCTGAGCTGTCTGCCAGCAAAGCATCACTTTTTTTTGAGCTGCTCTCAGGTCACACAGCTTAGGAGACACATGAGCCCAAAATCCCAGAGTTCTGTTTAGCTTTTTAAAAATACACCGCCAAAAAGGTACATGCCTCAAATCTACTCATACATCCACTGCAGTTTACATTATACCATTTCCAGAATAAATGAGACAATACCTATTTATAGGCTTCCCATAAGTGTTTGCTGGTTTTTAAGACTCTTATGTTTTCTGTACAAAGAAAGAAGCAACGTCACTTGTTTATATGCCCATTGCCTCCACTAATCATAGTTTCATTGCATCAGGACTTACAGCCTGAGCAAGGGAAATGTAGGGAAATAGCACCAGGCAGGTTTTTTCAAGCCAGGTGGGGAAATTACAGCTGTGCAGCAGCTGGACTCTGGAGGAATCCACTGCCCCCTCATTTCCACAGCATGATCCAGAGCACTGGGATGTAAGGAGAGCTTAATTATAAAAGTAAATTCATAGAAATGGTCACCTAAAGTTCAGCTGGTTTCTCTACTAGGCGAGCCGGCAGAGACTGTACAAACACTGTATGGCAGCAGCAAAGGCACACACGTCTGGCAGAAGGCTATGCATACTTGCATGACAAATAATCTCATTAATGAAACAAATTACATATTGCCAACAGAATACCGTCCTCCTCTAGACGACTTTGGTGCCGTGGGTTTTTAGATCAACCTACTTCATATGTCAAGAGTATTTGAGCTTGAATAATTGGCCCAAAAATAATCCTTTTGTTTCTAGATTGATAGAATCACTTGTACTGCATCCAAGAAGTGCCAGAAGATTAAGTTGGTAATGAGATTGTACCTTTCCCTATTCTTGTTAGTTTGTCAGGGCAAATAATTGATGTGCCATTTCCTGTTCTTGCCATGAGACTAGATTTGCATTTTTGCTTCTAAAGAAGCTGGGGGGGTTGGTGACAGTTTTTTGTGTGTTTGATTTTTTTGATTGTTTTGTTGGATTGGGCGTTAGAGGGGGTGGGGTGCATTTTGGGGTTTTTTTGAGATGCTTAAAGAAAAACACTACAACCATACACAGGATTTGCAGGCTACAGGGCAATACCATTCTCTCCACATTCTCACCCTCTCAGTTTTTACATTACTGCATACTCTCTCCTATAGAGGGACAAACATGATACCTATGATGTGCTGTAGGATTTGCAACTATTCCTCCACAGATATGACATCTCAAATCACTCTCACAAATGTTCGTTTACACAGGGCAAACTGTAGATCAGCACTTCACATGCTCCTTATACCATTTTAAAAGTCCCTGTGTAAACGGATTCATGTCCTGAGGTCACTGCACCTTACTAACATGCTGAACTTTCCAGCCGTTTGAGTCAAGAACTCAGTCTGATAGGTGTCTGTCTTTTTTCAGTCTCAAAACATAAGACTTTTGTACACCAGCCTCTCACACCATGACATTGAAGGCACACATCTTGCAACTACAGAGTGTACTACAACAAGGAGATGCTGGCATTTCTTACCACTGCTTTCCCCCCCCACCCCCCACACCATGCTAAGCTATAGTTCCATCAGTCTGCAACTGAATTAATGATATGGGCAGCCTGGCTTCAAGGTAGAAAACCAGTTCTGATAAACCCAACAGAATTTCTACAAGCTCTTTTGAAAGATTTGTTAAGTTTCATAGCCAACATGCCAGTAAAGAATGAGAGGGGTTTTAATCAAATACAAAGGGAGCCCAGTGTAAGTCATTTACAATCTCGCCATCCTCAAACACACACAGCCACCCTAAACTCTTACCAGCTACAACATATCAGGGTATCATATAGTAAACTTATACACTGACACTTGACATTAATTTTCACATACCAGTATACAATACAATTATGCACAACACTACACACATTCAATCTTGTCAGCACTTACACAAGCTACGCTCACCACTATGCACTGGAACATACAGTTGGCTTGTTTATACAGTACATTTTCATACTGCAATTATAACTGAATTAAAGGTAAAGAGTCTTCACAGACTTCCCCACCCTCCTGCTTTAGGTTATCCTGCTAAAAGCTTAGGTAACAGGTTACTTTTCTGTAACTAATAGTAAATATGAGTCCCTTACCACAGCCTGCTCCTTTCTTTGCCTTTACAGTGATGTTTATCCCTCTCCCAATCATATTTTTCATTGCTCTGCTCCTTTAGATATATCCTTAACCCTTGCTATAGATAGAAGCTACCACTCTGACTCCATGTTCCTGTGTACCTTGCCCATCTACAAGTGACTACACAAGTTCCCAGATATGTAAATTGGCCTAAAGAAAAATAAAATTAAAAAGACCTAGCACCTAATAACAAAAAAAATCATAATGGAATTGAAAAAGGGAGCAGTGGAGAGTTGTTTTGTTTTTTTTTTTTCCTGGGAGCTATAATTCTTTTATGTGAGGATTTTTATGGGTGAATTTTATCCACAGCAATGCCTACAGAACAGGTATTTCCATATGTTTTTTCCACTGGAAAGCCCTTCCTGCCTCCACATCCTCCTCCAGACTGCACGACTGCTTGAATTCATACATCTATCCTGCATTTCCTTGGAGCAAGTGATAAGTAGACCCATCTGTAAGTATCTGTACCATGTTTTTCCATTCCAGCTGAGAGCTGGCTGAAGGTCAGAGCATAAATTACATTTACTACAACACATTTTGATGGGCTGAATCAATACCCATGATCAAGTACACTGTGCAGGCTCCCAACAAGGACAGATCTCCACTCCTGTCATGAATTCTTACCGTTCTTTAAATCATAGCTATCTCCATTATTCCACTGTCAAAATAGCCCTGTTTTCTGACAATACAGCAAAACACATTCTGCAAGAGATGACATTCCTCTCTGAACTCAGTTTAATAAATTCCCTCAGGATTTTTCCACAAAGGTAACAGCAAATAAAAAGATAAAAATCTATAGAAAAGTTATCAAATTCAAGTATCAAAAAAAATGGCATAGCTCTGGTAGAGAATTAGAAGAGACCTAATTTTGTCACATTGCTGCTGCTTTTTTAACAAAGCACTAATCCACGCACAGTCTTCTTGGGATAGAATCTCAACCCTACATACAGTGCTCTGTATATATATGGGATTAAAACAATATGCAACACAAACACAAGCATCCATGTAGCTGCAGGGTACACCACTTAAAATAATCAGGCATAAATGGACTTATTTTTCCAACACAGCACACAGAACAGTTTTAGGTTTTCACAGTTATGGGAGGTGTATTTCAACCTCTTCATCATCCATCTAGAGTGGGGTTTTAGTTGTTTGCTTTTTCAGGTCATTCTTGGGGAAAATCACTCCGTGTCAAAAGTTTTAAATCACATTTCTGGACTGCAGTTTCCATTTACCATTGGCTGTGGGAGAAATGCTCCAGGGACTGGCAGTCGACTGTTTCAAATGACTCAAAACCAGTTCATTCCAAACAAAACACCATTTATTCAAACGTACTAAAAAAGCCAAACCAACACAAAAGCACCCACAAGAAAAATACTACCATCCCACACAAATAAACAAACAATCCTCCAAACCAAACCACCCACCCCCATCACCAAGGAATGCTTTCAAGAATACTTAGAATACCTAAATTTAATATCTTTTAAAAATTTTGGCCAATTTCTGTTCAGTCCACCTACCACTGGACTGGAAAAGAGATTTCCCTATTGTAGAAATGCCTTAATTTTTTTCTCTCATAACAGCCTCTCCATTCAGTTAGACCCTAAGTGTACAGAATATTTCTGAAGAACAAGTACTTAATAAGGTATTTAAGCACACATGTATAGTCCTGGACCACATTTAAGTGTTTTCCTGAAAGTGTACATCAGTACAAGATTGCTCCCAGCAGCTATGAATAATTAACCTGAAGTTGGACATGTGATTAAAGATTATGATTAAATATCTGGCACTTAATTTATCAACAGTAACTGGCTCCACAACTATCTGCACATACACACTTGTTCTCCAAAGGCCTTCTTGTGATCCCAGCCAGCCCAGGGACGTGAGGATATATAGCGTATATATTAGTGTGTAATTTATAGCACCATGGTCTTCCCTGGCAAGGTACCGATTCGTCCAGAGAGCTCAAAGAAGGTATTTTGGGTCACAACCACAGCTATCACAGGCTCAAAATGCTTAACACACCGGGAAGCAGAGGGAGGAAGGTACAGGCAGACATCGCGTACCTTACTTCAGATATCAGCATGGGATATTAAAAGACCACAGGCATCACTTAAATACAAATCAAGGACACAAACTTTCTTTCTTCAAGTCAGTAAAGTACACTGACTAGCTGCTTAGGAATCAGTCTTGAGGACACATCTCCTAACACTGGGATGTGCAGAGGCTGAAAGTTTAAGAGTAAAGCCAGAAAAATTATCGGTAATTGTCGTGGTTTAACCCCAGCCAGCAACTAAGCACCACGCAGCCGCTCACTCACTTCCCCCCCCCCCCCCCAAGTGGGATGGGGGCGGA
>JAVJGG010000085.1:40032002-40056200 GCA_035590195.1 Aviceda cuculoides
ACTGAACTCAAAACACAGCACTGTACCAGCTACTAGGAAGACAATTAACTCCATCCCAGCTGAAACCAGGACAGTAATACAGAGAGTTTCCCTATATATTAATAATTTTCAGGTTTTATTACAAATGCAATGGAAGTCAGAAAAATAACACCAAATCAGTTGGAAACTAGAGTTCAGGGAAGGTCTATTTGTGACTAAGCTGCAGTTGCAAAAAAAGCCATTTTCAACTGATGAAACCCAGGTATCCCCAAAGATGCAAAAGGTCATTCTTTCAAGGACTATACAGTGGTATGGGTTATGGCAAAGACTGACACTAAAAATGACTCTTGATGATCATGGCAACACATCCTTCTCTCACACAGCCTTGTTCCACTGAGCAGGAAGAATCTGGCAAGGCAGAACACAGCAAGGTAAGAGAGAATAAGGGAAGCGTTTAAACCTTACCCTTTATTCTTTGCTTTAAAATAATAATAATAAAAAGATGATGCATAGATCTCTGTTCCCCTAGAGAGGGTCAGCATATCTAAGCATGCCAATGAACTAGATTAAACAACGTGGTTCCCATGGAAGAGCAAAAATTTTTTTTGGACAATCTTCAGGTTTTTTCACTAATTTGAGATCAGGCAGACCTTCCAGAATAAAGGAACAGATTTACATGGCACATTTCCTCCTAACAGGGTACCCACCACATAGCTTAGAGAGGACCTCTCCAAAAAGAGTAGTTTCCCCACCCCACATAACAAACACTCCCTGCAGGGACAGGGATCCCTCCAGCAACCAACAGGATAGACTTCAATTGCTTTAGAGATCTGAGAGTCAGGAAAAGCTCTGTGGAAGTTGGTTTTATTTACCTTTTAGAGATACAGCTTCATGGGACAGCCTTCTGTGCTGCAAGCCAAAGGGAGGCTGCAGCATCCCCTTGTCACTGGATTTGTCTGGGGTTGTTAACAAAGCAGAGCTACGCAGTTTGCCAAGTCTTGGTTGCCTTGAGGTTGCATTATATAGCTATGCTTTACCCTGGATAAACATCTAATCTCCTAGGATAGACTAGCATGGCGACAAACGTAACATGTTTCATTTTTTAAGGTGTTTAGTGTTTTTTCAGTAGAGCAAGTTGAGGATTTCATACTCAATCGGCCAGCTTTAGTAAAACAAATCTTGCCTTTTTATCAATAATTATGAATAATGAAAAATAACATTATTCTCTAATTGCTTGGCATTGCATTGGTCCCATGCAGGAAAGACACCACAACCAGACTGCTGAACAGGGTAGTTCCACTGGACCCCACTGAAAATAAGCGCAACCTGCCCTGCACCTTCAGGGTCACTGTGGTACATCTGAGCAGGAACAGTAAACCCCATCACTTAAAAACATTCTCCCAACTGCTTCTCTGAAGAAAATAAAGTTCTTCTCCACTGAACAACTACAACACTTCAGACTCCTTAGTAATGTATTAATTTTGGTGCATTAATTCATGAAGTTCACAGTATCTCAGAGATCTTGATAAGAGCTGCCCACCGATAAGTGCTGTACAATGCTCTGTTTTGCAGTAGCTTTTTATTTAAAAAAACACAATGTCAAACTTGTGTAGCTTGTGGAGCATACATTTCTGTCGCCCTAGGGCTGCAGTAACCTTGCACACTTTTCTCACTGAACACATTTCAAAGATAGGTTTGGGTTTTTTTACCTTAAGAAATAATCCATATTTTATACCCCACAGTGAGGAAAGCCCCAAGGCTCACCTCTCAGGTGTTTAACCATATCAAAGAAAGGTCCACCAGTGCAGGAAGGCCAAAGCACTTAATTCACAACTTGCATTATGGAACAAAAGCAGTTTCTAAAAACCCTCCCCAAGTACAATCTCTGGATCTCAGAGAATTGAAAAGAACAGCTTTAAAAAGTAAAGAAAAAAATCAGCTGTGACATCTTGCAATTAACCCAAAGAGGAGCCAAACGTAGAAGATTCCAAGTCTGTGTTTCTGGTTAATACAATTTAGTTCTAGAAGTCTGGTGGCTCTGCAGCCAGGCAGATGCACTGCAGGAGGACTCAGGCTAGTGGAGAGGAAAAAAGTCAGGAAGGACCACATCAACTCTAGAACTAAAACTGTGTAAGAAAAGTCTGGCCCAAACCCATCTAATAAGGATCTGTTTGCTTCCACTTTCCTGGAGACGCATGTGGATCTTTTAAAAAATTAATTGGAGTTAAATAGTTAAATTCCCTGCAGTGACCAAGTGTGCCAAGAAATGTGAATAGACAGACTGTCTTGCCATAAAAAGCTGTCCATATTTTCACTTGAGTTATGATGGCTGTGACGACTTGAGTTATTCTGTTAAATGTCTCTTCACAGTTCACCACTCCTTTCAGCGAGGACACACACACGTGCAATTTCTTAGAGAAGTTTGTGGCTGTTAAAAAAAAATTGTTTAGGCTGAAGCAGGTATTTTCTAACAGTGTATAACTAACCCATTTATCCTCAACCTGAATTATTATGCCTGTCCACAATGGTAATACCTGATCTTCCAGCCATATATAGTAGATATAGGCTCACCCTGCAACTAAAGTGAAATACACCCGTACAGCCATTTCCCAGGACTTGTCTCCAACATGGCAGTAGCAAGGGGTACCTCCTGTCCCCCACAGCAGTCTGCAGGACATGGTTACCTTATGCCAGGCAAGGGGCGATATTTGTTGAAGAAAGTGAGAATCTTGAGTATCTGTAAAGTCCTGCAGGATTTTGACATCCAGGGGAAAGAGAGAGAATCTGATGTCTGAGACCTCAGAACAAATCCACCCACTAGTAGGTAGTGTTAGAGAGAAATGGATGTCCCATTCCTGTCTCTAAGGAGCACATATGCCAGGTCACCAGTAACAAAGTTCAACACAACCCACTAAGGGACTACAGAACCAGAATATTTTGCTTTAATCAATACCATCATTGGATTAAGGAATTGCCGGGTACAGATGTGATGCTGATCACTGAGCTTTAGGGTATGTACTGTGTTGTCTCAGTACCCAGAGTCCTCGTGTAATACCTTTAGAAAGGAAAATGAACTGAAGAGGTATTTGTCTTAAATTGCCATTAAAAAAAGTAAAAATAACTTTTAATAAGAGATGTAGACATGAACAAACGCCATTACATTCCTAACAGGACAAACACACACTGTGCAGCTCCCTTTACCTTCCTCCAGTTAAAGCCAGAAATAGAGCATACTGTGCCCCAAGTTACACAGCTTAAGGGATGCATCTGGACCGCATGGGAATTGTAGGGAAAATAAGCACTGGCATCCAAAGATACCCAGTCAAGCTGTAAAATCCTGCAGTTCAAAATTTAAGGATTTGTTATTTTGGACAGGCTGCGGGCATAGGACTATTTAAACTATCCCGCATGTCCCGTGAGCATGCTTTGCACAGCTCCCGCCAAGCCGTGCTTCAGCAGCTCTCCTCCGTGCCGCAGACCCAAGGGATGCCCTGATGAGCTGGTGAAGCAACAGCCACAAAGGCTGAACCTCCACCTGCCCCAGCTGCCCAAAAATTTATTCACCCCATGAGCCAGCACATGCACTGACGGACTAGGAAGGCATCCGTGTGAGTAGCAGCATCCACCACTCTGCACTTCTACACTAAAAACAATTATTCCAGAATGAACTAACTTCTTATTTACAAGATATAGTGGCCTATCCTCATTACCTAAGATCAGGGAACTGTGAAATTCGAACCTACACGCAAAACCCTGCAGGGCTCTGTTTCTGACACTTGCTGCCACCTATCTTCACCTTCTCTTACCTTCATTCTCTTATCTATAAAACAAAGCTAAAAAAGTATCATTGCCTTGAGGTCCCTATATATGAGCTGCTGTATTAGAGCTGGGTGTTAGACTGAGAGTTATTAAATAAAACGTAATAGGGCCTAACCCACTTCTTAAGGAAGATTTCAGCTCACCTACGATTTTAAAAGAAGTAATCCCAGATAAATCTCATCTCTATTTCTGTAACATGATGTTTTCCACCCTGTTTTTCCACTGTGAAAGCTCTCACGTAAATTCCACCCTTCCCCTCTTTCTTCCTAAAGTATAATGTCAGTTGTCTTTCAGCATTCAGAAACCACTCTGATCTCCTGGGCTCTGTGTACCAGAATTTGGAGTGATAAATGCTTCTGCCTCACCTCCAGGAATTTCAGCTTTCAGTTTGTCTTTGGGGTTTGCAGGGATGAGTGACTGAAAAATAATACATTTTTCTTTCCAGCTTTGCATTGTATGCTTGTATAAAAAGATTCTAATATAAAAGTGGCATTGATAGCAGCAATATTTCTCAATAAAAGAGCTGCTCATAGGAATTATAGACTAGATGATACAGCTTCAAATAAGGACATAAATTACATTACTTCATTTGATTCTTTGGGGAACATTCAAGTTTAGTGCAAAGAACAGCATAGGTTTTTGCTACTGAGAAATAATGTCAGTAATTGCAATCTACAGCACATTCACTCAAATAAATGAACTCCTCTATAAACTACCTTTGTATAAATGTACCACACCCCACCATATCACACAAGTCCAGTGCGGGATTACTGCAAGAACTTATTGCTCCTATTCGAAAGGTTATGAAGAAGATGCTAGAATTAAATTTTGGATGCTATACACAGCAACTGTTTTTGGCAAGATTACAGGGACTTTCCTCCTCTTTCAGCAGGGCTCTTTCAGCCTTATTCTATTACCACATACCTTTCATGCGACTTGATTTTAAGCAGACAGAGATTCGAGGTATCTTGAATCAAGGTACTCAAGGTAAAGGTATTTGAGCAGACCTTCAACTACTTTTCCAACTCCAGACCCAACTGACTATTCATTCCAGTAAAACCTACTTCACTTCTGCCTCCTTTCCCTACCCACCTCCCACCCCATGCAATTTACTATGACTATTATTGGATGAAGGTCTGCTCTTAGGCTGGAAATTGAGAAATAATACACAGTATTAACACTCATTTCTCCTAGAGACAGGACTAATGTAAATATCAATGCCATCACCGCCTATGCTCTTTAGCTTCATATTTCAAACATCCTGGACAACACGACTGATCAGTTAATTTCTAGGTTTCATACACACATTAAATTGTTGTGCTGGTTTTCCACCATCATTTTAACTTCCAAGTTAAAATACCCACTTATTTTTCATTTTCTTCTTCCTTTTTAATTATTTGCATCATTTCCATGCAAAATGTTTCTGTCTGCATTACAGACCTAAAACAAAACCACTGCCTGATCTACCATCTTACATCCCATTTAGACTTATTTGTTTATACCAAAATTTAGTCTACTGAAGTATTTTACAGTTGCAGTGATCCTACTTTCTGCAGCCAACTATTCAGGCTTTAAGAACAAGCTATGATGAGCGCTCAAGGGATGAGCCTCCTGACCTGGTAATAGACATCCTTATGCAAGAGTCTAGTACCTGAAAATTAGTATCTCCTGGACTTTTACCACCAGAACTGCCTTTTATGTTCTGTACAAGGTCTACTACCACTAAAACTGCATCACTGCTGTATGATTAGGCAGATATGTATTGCAATATACATTAAAAATGTTACACTCTTATGATCAGAATAAAGTATCCAAGTCCTTGCTGAAATCAACACGCAGTGCTTTTCCCACACATTCCTCCACAGTCTAGAACAGATATGTATAAAAAAACCCCCATCAATTCTTATTTTTCAGAAGTTTTGCAGATGGAAAGGCAAGGTACATACTGTGTATTGTGACAGACGCACACAAAGGCTCCTTTTCTGTTGGAATGCACATCTTGTGGAGAAAGGCATGGAATAGGAAAGTCATTTAATTAAACTGTCTTTATTCTAGTTTTTATGTGTAATGACTAACTAATAACAGCACGCATCACTGCAGCACCCATATTTATAGTGACACGCACTGCTTCTGCTGAATATACAGGGAGTGAAAGTTTCTGTGTTTCCCAAAGCTCTGATGAACAAATTAAAATTTTAATTAATATTCTTTTTCATCATTTCCTTCCTACCCCCCCCAACCCCCCCAGGATTATGGACCTGAAAATAAAACAGTACAGCACTGATTTTAGTGCATGATATCAGCTGAATGCCAAACAAAAATAACTGGTTAGCACAGCAGCCAGACTCAGCACTGTCACATCAACAACCAGTAATAAAATTGGTGATTAAACAAGTGTGCCTGACCTCACTTGAGAGGTTTCATAACCAGAGGAAGCAATAGCTTGATAACCATATTAGATGTTAACATCTAAAAATCAACTGCATAAGATGAAAGTAATAAAGTGATTGATTGCAGCTGAAATTTTCCAGTACACCCAGTTGAGCAGGCCTTTTGAATTGCCAGGAATATGATGAAGTCTCTCCTTTCATTTAAGGAATACTCTACTGGCTGCTGCAGGTCAGCAGTCCTGACACACAAGTAGCAGCAAGAGTAAGGAGTTACCGTGCCAATACACATGTTTGTCTGTTGGTTTGTTTTTTTTTTTTTTAATATAAAAACCCCCCAAACTTACTGGATAATTTTAAACAAAGGTCAAGTTCTAGTCTTAAGTTTTTAATTAAAAAGGCAAGATTCCCATAATGGTCTAAGCATGTGCCTCCTTGGGTACAGACCCAGTGGAAGAGATCACTTGCGGGGTGACACTATTTCAGTGCATGCACATATAGATGCTCAATGACAGAAGAACCAGAACAAAAATTAAAGAGACCAATCTTTATTTCAACACTTTTTTTTTTAACCCATTTCACCACAATAACAGCTCTAAAATAGCTTCTAAGGTGATCAAAGCATGAGAAAATTAGAGGTGAAACAGGAAAAGAAACAAAGTCCTAATTCTAGGATAAATAGACCTCAGGTGGACAGTCCATGTGCATACAATGGATTACGCTGTTATTTTGTCTGGTGATATGAGGCTACTAAAAAAACCAATGATAAAATCACAGTTAAAAATGTTTGAACACATGTATTATTTTAGTATTTTTTCTTTAAAAGCACCCCCAATCAAAACCTAAAACATTAATAGGAACCTGACTGCTGGGGCAGAAAGGAGAGTTAAGTCTCAGATTCCTCCTGCAGAAACTATTTGTTCCTCTGGAAGTGCAGTGTAATTTGAAAGTATTCATTCAGCACTCTCTTTTAAGAGTTTTCTGGTATTTTCTCGTCACTTTGCACTTCTACAAAAGCTATATTTCTCTTTTTTTCTAGGGAATTTTTATTAACTAGCTATCTTAAAAGAAGTCACGCTTCAGAGGAGCATCATGTTTATACAAATAGGTTTGATTTTAGTTCTTTATATTGGAAACTGGATTTTGTTGCATTTAAGTTAATCTGGGGCTTTTCTTGTTCCTTTATTAACTACAGCACTAGGGTTTTCTTCAAAGGGTGATAAAACTATCGAAGCCTGTTAGAAGTCCCACTGATACTGAAGCCATATTTTTCAAAGATTTTGTTGATCCAGATGCCTACAATGGAGAAAATATACAGTGCCTTTTCAGAGCTTTTAATGGCATCTGAAATAGAGTATATCATGCTGGTTTCATGACAAGTATGCACAGAAACAGTCAAAACTCAAAAGTCTTTTGTAGTCAGTTGATCTTCCCATGATATTTAAGTTTAGAATTGTCATTAAGTTGCCAAAAACATATCCAGTAGAGGGAATATATAAAATATCCATGAAATAGGGCCTCTATCAAAGATTTATCTTTGCCTTTGAATCACATTAGGGGAACTGCAGACCTTTGACAAAACTGGGATTTGTCACATTCCTTGGAATAACGTACCACCTCCTTTATTGCCTTTAAGCTGAAGAGACTCAAGTATCACGAATCAATCTCCTCAATTCAAAGGAGCAACATTCACTGGTACACAGATCAATACTCCTTTCATTACCTAGCTTGCTCGTCTTGAAGGCAATTAGCTAAGATCTCCATGTCTGCCCTACCACAGCATCCCAATTAGGGGACATCAAGTGCAGTTGTCTCTTGCTCTCCGAGGGGTTTGAATCCAAAATGCAAGAAGTGGTATCAGTGAGGGTGCAATATTTCAAATACAGGTGGGAAGAGTATTGTGAATAACATTAAAACAGTTAGTGATTACTCTTTGATAGCCTTTATATACCACACTTAAACAATGAGGTCCGAGCTCACTGAAGTTCCTTTTACCCTCATTGCATCAGTGTTAGACCCTGGCTCCCTGCAGAAGATCTCAGCATAATTATACTATGTTTAGTAGTAAATGGAAGATTAAGCAAGGCAGTGCACTTCCTGTGAACAAGTGTGGGTTGGGTATGGGGAGACTTTGATTTGGTTGGGGTTCCCCCCACCTTTTTTTTTTTTTAATTTCTTCTTCTCTTTTTTCTTCCCAGTGACAGAAAACACTATCTGATGCAGAAGCACCGGGGACAAGTCAACACTACTTCCAGAGCAAGTGGCCATGGTACCACCCCACAGGAGACATTGCCAGTGCTGCTCCCACACATGGCAGCAGCAAAGCCCAGGCATCCAAGAGCCAGGGCTCAGTTAGCAGCACTCCCAAAAGAGTCAGCAAGAGTGTCTGCTTGAGTTTAAGGGCCCAGAACAGGGGTAGGATTTTTTCAAGTAAGTGTTGAACAAGCAGCAATTGCCCCTTGAAATAAAACTGAGCAGGTCTGTGCTTGCCATTGTGGGCACGGAGGGGGAGCTTGGCTGCTGCCAGTTGAAACTCCTCAAGCACTAGGGGTTTTTTCTGCTTATAAATTTAATTCTAAATATGTGCATAAACTGCCACTGGTACCTCTTTACCGTGGTTCAGGGAACACATTTGATAACCATTCGGAATATTGAATGAAAATTGAATTTTGCTGTTCTTTGATAGCCATTGTGTACATGTAGCATCTACATAAAAATAAATAATAATTATTAAAACAAGAATCGCAGCACTCCCATGTTTTAGCAGGAAACAGTCACTGCTGCCTGTGTCATATACCCAAATGAGCACTGTCGGTCTGATGCCTGTCATCTGCACCCACTCCCTGCTATCTGCCCATTCAGCATGTGCCACAGACATCTCCACAGAGTTAATTTTCTGCTCAGCTTTTGTCCCTTTCACCCAGGTTTTCTTCAAGTGAACTGCCTGTCATTGCACAGTTACTTCTGCGTCTCCACAAATTAACTCTACCGCTTGGCATGGCTCAGCATCTCCAAGCTCCAGCCAAGGCAAAGTCCATTCCTACACACAGCGTGCCATCTAGTGATGGAAGAAGTGAGAGCACAGTCTCATCTCTCTGAAATATTTCCAGATTTATTTCAGCTTTCCTCTTCGCAAGGAGTCCAAAGGAAACATTCAGGGGTCCAAGAAAACATTTAGTTGTTTTCTCACATATTGTAAATAAAAACAGCACAGCAAGGACATGCAGCATCTCCTCCAGGCAAAGTACTGCGGTTAATAAAAACGGATGGCAAGGACTTAAATGCATGCAGGGAAAAAAAACAACCCAAAACTAAATTCTTGACAATCATTTTCTTGTATATCACTCTAATGAAATTTAATGACAAAATATAACAAAACATTGGAGGCCACCCTCAGGTTTTGAACTTCACACACAACACGACACAGCCAGCCCAACATCAGTAGTGACAGCACTCATGAAGAGCACTGGAATATGAAGTAAGCTGGAAAAAAAAAACAAAAAAAACCCAATAAAACCAGCTCACCTAGAGGACATCAAAATAATGTAGATATATGCACATACGCATTTTAATTCTCATGGTTGACAATTCCCTTAAGTCATATACAGTAGCCAGCACTTTCCATTTTTTTTTCAGAAAGCTGCAGTATTCCAAAAGGAACATCAATGTGATTACAACCCATCCCGCCTCCGACAAACCCTGCCAACAGTTCAAGCAGTCCGGGTTAGCCTTCAGCAGCAGACTAAACAACTCTGGTTTTTCTTGTGTATCAAGGAGGACTAGCTCCTTCATGTGGCTAGGAATGGTGTCCTGATGAGTTTGAGGAATAGCCCTAAACCAAGCTGACAATTTTCACAGGTGGGCAACATTTCTTAAACCTTCAAATGCCTTCAGCCTCAAGCAGCAAGGTAAATGTATCCAAAAAGCTTTAGGAAGCTTCTAATGGCAACTTTCATGTGTATTGTTATCAACAGAAAATATGGTGGTGGCTTTTTTTTTTCCCCTTTGAATAATCTTTACACATAAGAAATTCTGCATGTCTACCATAGAAACAGACTGTCATTATTAATAGTGTCACAGTAACTAACAACCAAGCAGAGGCTTATTAATACCCACATCATCAGAGAGAAGTCTTAGAGGGCTATTACCAAAAGACAGAAAAGTACAAGCTTCCACATTAGTTAACATCTAATTAACACTCCTGAAAACAGTGTGTGCAGGGAGCACAGGTGAGAAGCTTTAGTTACTCAACTTCTGAACACCAAGTTCTCCATTGCACTGGCTACATTTTGGAATTTATTTTCCTAAAAAATATCAGAACTCACAGATTACCAGTATTTTATCATCAAGATATGAACTCCAGAAACCACTGGCCACTGCTTAGTTGCCCTAGTATTTTTTATCTTTCCCTTTTATTGGCTCCAGGCTGCAGAAGACCAAATCCCTACAGCAGCCCACTGCAGAGCAAACCTCTCCTGTTAGTGCTCAATTTCACTAAGAGTAGTTTCCCTGCAAAGCAGCTGATTTTCCAAGATATTTGCAACTAAGGAATGAAAACGCAATCTCTTCTCCATACAGAAAAGCCCAATGATTAGTGAGGCTGTGCAGACGGGAAGGTCAAGCCCTGGGGTGGAATTACCCCCAAAAAAACCTACACAACAAGAAATGGGTCTCATGCTTACATATCATAAATGGTTACAGCACAGCACAGATCACCTCCTGCAACACTGAATCCAGTACCAAAACATTAATTGAACCCAGCAGGTTCAGGCTGAAACACCTAGCACCAATGCACAGGGACTAATTTTTACTATTCTTAACAGTTTTGTCTGACACCTACCCCCACCGCAAGTCTTGCATTTAAGTCAGACTTTCAACTTTTTTTTTTTTTGTAAGAAATAATAAATTGAGTCTGACAAATTAATCCTCAAAGGACACTTCATTAACCAGAGTACCTAGCAAACAGCTCTTCATTGTCTGAAGACACTTGTGCCAAAACACTGCTGAAAGCATAAATTCTGCTTATGTTTAAGACCTTAAGGAACACCTAATGCATTGCCAAAGCTAAGGCTTTTACCCAGGGTCTCAGTGTCAGGAGATGGGGCAGATGCTTATTAACACAACTACAAACAAGAAAAAAGAAGCCATAAAAAGTATTACCTTAATCAGTGTGAATACCACGACCAAGAACATCTCCTTCCCTACCTTCTCCAGAAGCAAAGCAAAACCCAAGCTGCTCTTTCTCCCCCCTCTTAAACCTAAGCCTAAACCTAAACCCATCCTAAAGCCCCAGCTGCCCCTGATGACTGGCCCACCCTCTCTGGTCCTTAAAGCTACACCAGGACTGGTTTAGCCCAGTGCTCCCCAAATGCATGTTGTCTCTTTTCTTGCACACTGACATAATTCTTCCTACATTTTTGGAAACTTCAGCTGTACCGAAAAAGCCATTTATGCCCCAAAACAGCCTGGAGCAGCCCATGGCAGGGCCATGCAGGATCTTAGTTGATGCAACATGTGCCAATTTTTGAACAATAATTCTGCATGTGATTATTCTTCTGCACTGGCCTTAATTTGTTATCATGACCACATCAGGATATGGGGCACCTTCAATCCGGACAGCATTGCTGACCCTTTCACACCCATGCCCATAGGGGTTTCACAGGATCCCCTCTTCCCTAGCCCATTCCCTGGGGTTTGCACTCACCTTTGTTGGTTACTGCTGAAGTATCCCCAGATAACCCCCTGCATGGAGCCAGGTGCCCTCAGGAACCACTGATTTCTCCCACACCGACATCCTGACTCCCTTTGGAAGGTGTACACGAGGTGAGGCAGCACTGGGAGCACTGTCAGGGAGCACCCTATGCCCAACTGGCCAGCTGGGAGAGAGCTACTTCCATCCTTGTTACAGACCAAACCAGCTTTAGGCCAGGGTTAAGAAGTGGCAGGTATGGGACTGAGGCCATGACGGTGACTGCTACTGATCGAGAGCATTTCAGAAGATAAATGAGTTTGTCATTCCCACTGGGACATCACCAAAATAGTCTTTCAGCTTGTCAGTGGAGAACAGCTGAAGGGAGATCAGCGTGCAAGTATGAGCATTACAATAACCACAACAAAAAACTCCTTACAAAACAATTCCAAACCTCTAAGTTTAGTGACTGAGGTTTCTAAACCCTGGGGACAGAAACGCCTATGATTTACGCTGTATGTTGTCTTGCCCAGTAACATCTTGCTGCAAGAAAAGGTGACTCATTTGAGGGACTGGGTTGTTCTTTCAGCAGAGTTTTCAGGTAGATCCATTAGGTTTCTAAAATTATGGGTTAGCTGCAAGGAAGGAGACCCCACACACATTGTTCTGAATCTTGCATCAAGCAGCTCTTGCCTCCATTTCCAGGGCTGTGATTTGGCCAAGCCAACGTGATCCCAGCAGGGTCTCATCTACCTAAGCACAACCAGTCCAGCCTAAGGCTTTGCTGCAAGTTTGGCATCAGGTGAGGACCACGAAATACCTTACAGGGTACAAACTCATAAGCAGTAATTTTAGTCTTACATGAAATAGAATTTATCTTCCCATACAAGCTAGATTGCATAATGGCATCCTACCATTTGCAGACTGGTTGAAGTCTTGCAGTATTCAAGATAGACGTGATTTCAAACTCGTGACTCCTAATGTTACATGAAACCAAAACTGATTTCCCTTGGAGTTTTAATCATAGCACATTTGCCTGTTCCAGATAATGTTGTGTGATAATGCCTCTGATAACGTGTTTATTCATGTGTGATCTGAAGTCGTTCATGGTTGCCAGGTGGCACTTGTTTATCAGTTTTCAGTAGGAGATCAGACAAAAGAAAATTCCAGCAAGAATAAAGATAATAAAATATTCTCTATCATTCTTCCAGGATATTGCTCCGTGAATTTCAAAATCAAACGATTATGATGATGCCTCTATTTTATTATTTTTAGTGGTCATAGTGACTCAAAGACATTTTGTGAACTTTTGCACCAAGATCTGAGTGTAAATATTTTGTGTCCACACTTCTACTCAAAGAAGGTCTGTCTGTCCCAGATTTGAGGTTATTCAAATTCAGGTCATCCCAGTACCCAGGCCATCATCTGCCTTGTCCATCAAGGACCAGATAGGAACCTTGAGAGTTAAAGCACCATTTTGAAGCCTTAAGAGCCAGCCCTCCAGTGACTGCAGGCAGGTACACTCCGTGAACCATCCGAGAGCAGCAGTTCTGCCCAGCCCTACCCAGCAGAGTCTACTGGGAGCATCGAAACTATCAGTATGTCCCCAGATATGAATGTCAGAAGCCTTCATGAGGTTACTTGCACTAAGCTGAAGTTGGAAATTTCACAAAGGCACATTCTATTGCTTCACTGCAATCTTGTCAGCATAAGGTGACTTTGTAAAATAGGGATGAACCATAACGTTTTCTAACATTGAATGATAATCACCTAAAAACTTGGTTTCAAATGGTGTAGACAGAGAAATGGGCAAATGTTTATTGTACAACCTACAGATTCCTGGATCAATTTGCCAATCCCTAGCGTACTGAACTTTTAGTATGCTCTAAAAATTAGGAACTGGGTGTGTGTCTGCATTTTAACTGGTGTTTTTCGCCCCCTAGAGAACAATTATTTTGGTATTTGTCTGCTGACAGCAAAGCATTTCTTTAAACATGAACCCTTCAGAATTTATATGCCTAGACTGGAGCCATACTGGTTTGTATCACACAATACTTTTGCTCAAAAAAACCCACTTTTCAATCCAATGCCTGACCCAGACTTCCCCAAAAGTTGGAGGCTGGCAGATATGGGGATGCTGATGTGTGTATTAATGCTTCTAAGACTTGTCTCTAGGTTTTTTTTGTTATTTAAAACCTAAAATTCTAGGTTTCCCCATGGCAAGATCCAATAAGATCATACAAGTATCTGTCATTTTTAAATGAAAATGTAATACTATATTTTATTGTAGGATATTTCAAGAACTCTCAAAAGAATGAACAGATCACATACAATCTGTAATGTTTCTTTACTGAACTCCATATCCAGAGTCTCTTGGTATCACTTGGGGCTGCCTGCTGCGCACACACACCGAGTTCCGAAAGCTGCATGGAGGAGAAGGCTTCCCAGCACAGCATGGGCTGTCGTGGGTGCTGCTGATCACACAAGGTATGAGCAAACAGTGGGGCCATTTTAAATTCTCATTGGCCATAGAGCCTGTTCTAGTTCTTAAAAAGTCTGAGGCTCAGGGAATAACAGTGGCACAAAGCAGTTATTAAAAAGCTGCATTGTTCTATAATTTCTATGTGCATTTAATATTTTACATTGAGATGTTTTTACTATAATATTTTTATAGCCTATTCAGATTCAGATGCTATACTTACTCTTCTTCAAGTTTCTATGCTTTTAAGTAAATTTCTCTATTAAACATTAATGTATGACCATGTAGCTGTTCTCTGGCCAGAATTAAAGTCAATTTTGATATAAATTGATCTTTTTTTTTTTTTTCCTCCAGTAACCACTGTTTTATTTCACATGTTGGCTATTTCTAAGCTGCTGAGATCATGTGTGAAAAATCCCAGGTCAATAACACTGCCAAACACACATTCCCTTCTCCAGTTCTGCAGCAATTAATTCTATTTGGAGAGCAGAAAAATTCACTTGCATCTCACTCTCATTTGCTATCAGCTATTCAACTGCCAATTTTTCCGTTTATTTGATCAAATATAATCTAGAGGGGAGGTTCAGTTTTGTTTTGTTTTTTTACACACTGATTTTTTTACATGCTGAGTACCTTAACCACTTCACTTTTCAGTTTCTTGATAATACCATCAAGTCCTCCTGAACTGCTGAAATTTTAGTGAAGAAATGGCTTTCAGTCAGTTGACGCCTCAGTCTTTCAGAGAACTTTATTTTTACTGATCACCTATAATGTCTCATGGGCTATTACTTCACCTGGTTTACACAACCAGCTTTAAGCAGACAAATAGCCGATAGTAAAGCCTACATCAATTAGAAATACCAGCCATCTGCAATGAGGTGACTGCTGATCACATAAGAATTTTTTGAAAAGTATCATCCAAGGAGAGTCCAATATCATTTGGGGCAACATACCTTTCTTTTTTTTTTTTTTTCTTTTTTTTTTTCAGTGCTTTAATGAAGGTCTTTATTTGGACAAGCTGAGTGAATTGTGTCCAGTGTATATTCTGTGTGCTGCAAAGGAGAAAGTCTTTGAAACCATTAAATTGTAACACCAGGTAGCCCCAAAAGTGCTTAGTCTTTGGAGGAGTCTAACAGGAGCATAAATGGAGAAGAAAACTTCTCCTCTTTGTTAGAAGCAAAGATTAGTCTGCAAAACTGAAATCTACAAAAAGAAACCTTACCAACTATTTTTAAAGCCAGTAGCTTCCTTACTTTTCAAACAAAAGGAAAAAAAAAAAAGGAAACATGAACAAGAAAGCCATGGGAAAGGGCATACTGCTAATGCACAGTTCCAAATGTACAATACATGGTGAACTGTTAATTATACCCAATTCCACTGACTGATCTCATTGAAGAAATCCACCTTCATAAGATTTAAATAGCCTTACAGCGGTCAGAAATAAATGCCAACATGCACTTAAATCACTTCTCTTTTCCTCAATTGTTTTTCTTTTCTTTGGAGCTTCAAAAAGAGGAGGGAGGAGTTGGGGAAGAAGGAAAAGTCAAGCAAATAAAATTTCTTCCTTCTGAGAAACAGTGTCTTTCAAAGTATCCCCCTTGCTTTTATTCTAATTAGACTATAATTAGAATAGTCACTGTCATGACAATAAATTTATTTTTATTGCTACCCAAAATTGTGCATGACATTTTTATTTTTTATGGATGCCTCTGGGGAAGATCGGAAAGGTGGAGAATTCAGCATAAGACAGTATTTCCAGCTGCACTTTCCCATCCTTGGGGAGCAAAAAGAAAAGTGGTGTCCCTCCAGAGCACAGTCTAGAAGAGGAAAGTAGTTCAGAGCAGAGTCTCCTCTTGCCCCTTGGTGGGCACTGGTGGGGCTACTTTTGGAAAATGTTCAAAACTTGCTTGACCAAGGCCATGAGCAGCCTGGTCCAACTTTGAAGAAGTTAAATCTAACATTGAAGCCAGCTCTGGCTTGAGCATAAAGTCTGGCCAGATGTGCTCCAGAGGTCCCTTACAACTGAAGATATTCTGTGTATCTAGGAGTAGTTCACAGTGTCGTGGCATTAAGGCTAGAACTGGTTCATTAATGGTTTTTTCTTGGGTTTATTGTGTTGGGTTTGTTTTTTCTTTTTTCTTTTTTTTTTTTACATTAGTATTGCTATGACTACCATAATGAGGTTGTTTAGCAGAATAAAGTAAAATCCATAGTCCAATCCTTGTTGTCTCAAGTTTATCTTTTGATATAGCCCCAGCACTTTCAGGAGAGGGAACAAGAGCAAGTCAAAGATTACCATAGTCTTTATAACCTTTACACAAAAGCAGTATATCAAAATGTAAACTGTGCCTGTGCCAAGTAAATGTTAATGAGTAGTATCTGGAAAGGTTGAATATAAATACATATAATTACAGCTTGCTAGTGACAAGAAATTATTAGTTTCTTTCTTCCTCAGAAGGCATTGCTCCAAAATACTAAACTGAAATAAAAGTATATATCTAATCCTGCAATCACAATAGGACTTGGAGAGCTACAATTATATCAATCAGTCAGAAAAAAGTTGAATACATATCACTGCTAATGTCCTCAGTCAGTGCTATATTCCCCCCTTCCAGATAAATGTATAGAGATTAGTCAGAAAACTGCTCTGAAAACTGGAATTTAAAAATTGTGTTGACAAATCACTTCAGTTCATTTATATTTTAAAAATATAAGCTCACAATTGTAGAAGAAAAAAAATACAAATCAAGCACAAAGAATAAATCTCTGTTTTCACTCATAGGCAGGACAGAAAAATGTGTTTGCTAGAGAAATTATTTAAATGCTCTATATTGGCATTTGATTGGAGGGGGAAATTAATTTCTTTCCCTGGAGGAAAAAAAACTAATATGCTACTAACTGCACTAAAAACAGAGCCATTCCAAGCTGACATTTGCAATTAAAAAGAGAAAATACTTAATGGAAGCTTCTGAATACTTTGCAATGGCAAAATTGCTTTTAGCCTTTAGAAAATTTCCCTTTTATTATAATTTGCTTAAACTACCAATGCACAGTCTTTGTATCACATGTAAAGTGAACACTGCTACTCTGTGAAATAGGGATGGACTGGCCAAAGTGGTGTTTAAAGATGTTGTAGGTTGACAGCTAATTGAAGGAATGAAAATTTAATCCAACCACTCCAGTCCACGCACAGACATCTAACTGACACCTGTGGGTATCCCCAAACAGATCCAAGCCATCTATTTCAGTTTAAAATGAAGATATGGCTTACCACCTCCTGAACTTATTCAAATCTTGGGTTTTCCATTTGCAGTGCTTGTGGATTGCACCCATTATGATTATCTCTCCCTACACAACAGTTTAAATGGAAACCTAGGAATTGCAATAGTTTCAGCCCTGTACAGCTGCCACATTGTGTTCATCTGTGGACTTCTCCTACAACCTAGCATCCTAAAGATTATTTTAGCACTGCATATTTTTTTTCTCTGTTTAAACTTGATCATTCTTACAAAAAAGATAAGCTTTTTTTGCATGCATAGGTTCACAAGGGGTACAAGCTAAATTTGAATTAAGCATATTGGAGATATTCGTGCAGTACTTCGTTGTCTGTTTTATTCAGATTATGGTTTTCTGGGATAAAACATACAATTAATGAATTTTTACATTTCTATAGCTTCTGCATTGGCTTCCTCACAACAGTCCCATCAGCTTCAACAGATCACAGAAGTGTATGAAGAAAATAGGGCATGATTTTCAAAGGGGGCAAAATCCAGCCACTACAAATACGTTTAAAACTGGAGTAAATCTAAATGAAGGATGAAAAAATGGACATATTTCACAACCTCTGTTCACAAGAATATGAGCTAGTTGATCAGAAATAGGAAACCAGTTGAAATGAATCCTACTTTGCCTGTATGGCAGTGATGGATTTATGGGGGGTTCTTCCTACAGTGGTAGCAAACGTGAAACTCCACCAATATTCTCTCCTTTTTTTTCTTCCCCTCTTCTTCCTTTCTATTTTGGTAACACAGTAAATCTTTGTCAACAACATTTATTTAACTATGTATGTTCTGATTAAGTATCTAACGGTTTTAAGGGATGAAAACCATTAATTTTTATTACAGGGCCTTAAAGCAGGCACTAACTCTTACTTTAATTCTGATAGCATTGCCTTAATGAAACAAATATGGTTGAAAACACAGGCCATCACAGAGAGATGCTGCAAGCTGCTCATGCTCAGGGTGGCTGAAGTAACCACCCACTTCTGCTGCTTTTTAGAGCTGGGTGCCCCTGAGTGACTCCCCAGTTCACGCTGGTGGCAGGGAGGGTGATGCGGCAGCATGAGATTGAATGATAGAGATTAAATCTGAAAGTCCAGAATAATGGCGGGCCTGTAAAACACACTGCAACTGTTTTACAAAGGAAAGGTAAGTAAGAACCACATGAGGTTTATTGCCAGGGACTCAGGTGAGCAAAATACTTACTATGGTGTTGCAACAAAAGAGGTTCAGCTCTGGTGCAAGACGCCCAAGGATGCAGGGACAGCAATGGGATGTGGATTCAGTGGTGGGGAAGCTGGCAGAGGTTCCCTGTCCCTTCTTGTCTGCTCCCACACCAACACTTCTCTACCTATACACAATAAAATAACCAGAATTAAAAAAAAAAAAAAAAAAAGGCAGGGCAGTAATAAAAGACCATTTTTATCTGACCTTTCAGTAGAAGGTAACCTAGTTTGTAGTGAAATGAATCTGCAGTTTGAGTAGAGCTGGGTGAGAAATATATTTCTTGTCCTGATATTTGGGACCTTGCATGTTTTTCCTCCCAAACTAGGATTAAAACCAAAATCTAACAGTTTCTTGGAAAATGATAATCAATAAACAGACTTATACCAAGTCTGGTAAAATATTTTCTTCTGTTGTCTTCAAAACTGATTCAGTGTTGACCTTTTTGTTTTCTATATTAATCAGTACACAATAACTGAATTACAAAACAAAAAGAAGTTGCTTCAAACTAAGAAAACTAAGGTTTCCATTTAAGACATATCAAAAAAATCTCTAAGACCAATACTACTTCCTTTTCTTAGCCTGAACATTGGTCAAAATTGACCTTTATGTTATTCATAAAGAATAGCCACAATTGTTATCATGAGCCCAACAGCAGACCAGGAACCTGGTTTGTATTTTTAAACAGCTACTACTCTGTGTTTTCCCACTAGACCAGAGCATCGACACACACTTGGTTGGTCTTCATGCCAGCAGTCTATGGAGTGCAGCTCCTGCCCAACAGCTGACAGATGTGACAAGAGGGCTCTGAACACCACACAAAAGCCAGACATGAGCTCTCTCTGATGCTCTGTCTTTCAGAGCTACAACCGTAAGCCAAGCAATGGGTGAAGACCTCACTGGATCCTAAAATATGCACCATTTTCATGATAATTTATGAGTCAGATACTTAAAATGTTAAGCACATTACAGTATTTACATAATTTCTATCGTGATTTTGCACTGTGTGTAACACTAGCAGTAATTTGCAAGGTCACAACATGATTCTTTAAAATATTTCTTATTCTAAAGCCTGTTTAAGTTTTCTGCTTTAAAACTGTAATTAAAGCTTTCAGGGAAATCCTTTCTTACTCTCTTTATATTATTCAAGCCCTCCTCTCAGTCCTCAGTTGCCTATACCATATCCCACGTAAGAACCTGAAATACAGATTCGTCTCCTACACCTGCAGCACAGCAAATCTGGAAGACAGTCCAACTTGTAAGCATCCTGTGCCAACTGATGTGTCAAGTCAGTATTTTCTTTTTATGGTGTGCCCATGTTCAATACCAAGCTTTTCACACTTTTCACTCATTTGGTCAAATGGGTGGCCTACAAATGTACATTGACGAGCTCGTTTGTGTGACAGTCACAGAGGTGCAACAAAAAGATGCTGGTAGAGGAGGGGCTACCTGGGACTATGCACACTGGAGAGTGATGAGATGGGAAGAGCAAGCAACGGGAGCCATTGCTACCTGATGTAGCACAGCTATTGTGGAAAGAGACTCCTTTATTTGCAGTGAGAGTTAAATCATGAAAGATGTGCCAATAGTATATGTGTGCTAATTAGTATTTTTTTTTATCAATGGTTTCCATCATTTTTATGAAGTTCTGTCTCCTCTGAGTAACAGGAAAAAAAAAAGAAAAGCCACTTTTAATAGGTTTTCTCTCTCAAAATTGCTTTGTCAACACATTATTTTGAAGATTGTGAAGCAGCTTCATATTTTTTGATTGCTGAAAATTTTCACTTCCTGAAGAATGTACTGCTGAAGATTAAATTCAGGACATTTAATTTTGCGTACATGACTAAAGGTTGAGTAGTCCTACGGGGGTACCTGTCTCCTTTCTCTTCTTTTATGGGGAGGCATTGTCATTCACCGTACCCATATGCTGGGTGACATCCATTGCTGGCATTCCTCATGAAGTTGAAGATACATGCAACAATTTGCTAAGTCAGTAAAATGCCAGGGCCTTCATTTTGCTCTTTTTAAATGATTCATGTGTGGTCTGGTCCCTTTAAGTCTAAAACCATTGCTCAGCTTCTACTCCAAACCAAACATTTCTCTCTCCAAAAAATAAGAATATGAAAAACCACCACCCTCCTCAACCTGAAAACCAAGGTAAAGGCAGTTATTTATTTCAATTCTTACAAAGCATGTTTGTACAAAACGGTGCCCTCCCCAACTGTTCTTTATATGGTCCTGGTAATTGAATTAAAGCAAAGTTCTCCAAAATAAATGAATTTAGTGTACCAGATGGCCAGCATGTATTTTAGCTTCCTGTGTAGCAGCCAAGTTGATTTAAATCAACTAGAAGAGAGGTATGCTTTAATCAGGTCAGCTGACAGTTATTAGATCAAATCTGATTGAAATTCAGAAATTTAGTGAAAATAAATCTGCTACGAATCCAGCATTTTCCTCCCACAGGGACCCAATGGATAAAACTTTTAAGACATTAAAATTATTCTGGTTTGGGGAATAAGATTTAGTAGAGCATGTCAGGCTTTTATTTTACTGTTTAGCCTCCTCTGTGACTTTGGTTTAGCGTAAAAGGTACCACATAAAACCAAGCACCACAGAACAAGCAGAAGAAGGAAAAGGTCCAATTCTTGGCTGCCTTGCATCAGTCTTTTACAACTGTTCAAACTAGACATAAAATACTACAAAGTCAAAATAGCTGCATTTTATACTTGGCTTGCACAGCTGTAAATGAAAACAAAACTGAAAGGGAAGAATTTGTGCAGCAAATAGCACATATTTCCTTCTGGAGTTTGAGCTACCTGTGTTATCATTAATTTTAACCATTCTTTTTAAAAAAAAAATCTATTTGCTAAGTATAGAGGTAAGTTACAGGTGAGTTTATTGTGCCACCTGAGATGCCCCTGTCAGTGTCTTTTAATTATGATATTCTTCATGGCTCTGAACTGTGGAACAACAGCTGGGCTTTATCCTCCAGGTAGGGAATGAAATCTCTATACTGCTCTCTCTTATTTTGCAGATGTTGTGTACAAAGCTGGTTCAAAAATAGATTTTTCCAGCCTGCGGGACAATTCCAAAACTTTAGTATTTATTTTCATCTCAAAATCAAGATGAAAAGGTACACTTCAGAAGTAGTTTGGGGAAAACATATTCAGGAAGGAGACCAATTTGGAAAGCATGGATTTTTTTTTCCAGTAAAAATGGGATGTTTAAACATTTTGCCTATTAAAGAACAACAGCAACCAAACTCAGAACTGAAGCCGTTCAGGTAACCTGAGACTCTTAACTTGGTGTCCCCACAGCGCAGAGAGAAGCTTTGTCTCTGTCCCAGTAACCACCAAGAAGCCCCATCACCAGAAGATATTTGTGCTTCCTATTCCTCTAAGTTTCTTTAACCATGCTGAGGCAACTTGGAACAAATTGACCTGACTGGGAGCTTGTATTCAACAGGACAGTGACAATTATTGACACCTTACCCCTCTGCTTTTTCCTTTATCAAATCTTTTTCTCAGTATGGCATGGAAGGTCCGTGTGGTATGCATAAGCACAGCTAAAAAACAGGAATCATCAAAAGTCACCAGGAACTGCTAGACTATGGATCCAGTTTGATCAATCTTGTCGTTCTAGTCCCACACAAGGCAGAAAATACATGCAGTGTTTCTTAAAAGAGCTATCTAGTGGCAGTATTATTTTTTAAATTCACTATTTACCTGCAGCCTTTATTTCATTTATGCATAGAATATCTCAAGTTGGAAGGGACCCAAAACAATCATCAAGTCCGACTCCTGTATATTTGTATATAAAATATACAGTACATAGTATATACTGTATATTTGTCTTATAGTAGGCTGTTAGAAAATACAGGGAGGCTGGAATAAATTCATTATCATTGGAGATGAATCTGCCATTTCACTTGAGGCAAATTAGACTGAAAAAAAGTTGCTTACATTTGTTTTGGTTTACTGTAGCATGCCCTTATTAAAAATACTTTCATAGGATAAGCTTATGTTGCAGATTGCCATTAAACAACACTTCCAAACTTCCTCATCTAGACAGAAAAGAGAAACAAATATGAAAATGCGGTGTATGAAACTGCTCAGTAGCAGACTTTTCTCTTTTTTTCTATCAATCAGCACCAAGCAAGTACCTGCATGTGCTCCCACTGCTCTTCAAGGTCATTCCACCCCTCCTCACCCTGCATGGCTGAACCTCGCCTTCCTTCAACAAACTACAAAATTACGAGCGTAAGCAGAGGGTGCATCTGTGCATGCAGGTGCCAGGGTTGTACTCTGCACCAAATACGCAAAAGTGCTGAGCACGGAGCATGCACAAAACATGGCACCAATGTCTGGCAAGTCTGTATTTATATCGTACAAATGTGCAACATTTAAAAAAGCACTAGCTCATTGGAAACCCCGATGTTTTTCCCTCCAGTTCTTCAAGTTAAGTGTTACTATTGTGTGCAGAGTTGCGATAGCAGGAGTGACAGTCCAAGTACTCCTTTTTGTTTTATCTATTTACTTCTCTTTCCATTTTTAGCTGCACTTATACTTGCAATTTGCAATGTTCCAGCCACTTGTAAGTCAAAGGGAGCTGAAAGCTGTAGCCCAGAACAACATCTTGCAGAATCAAATGCTTCAAGTGGGTCTTAATCATTAGACTACATTGAACTTCGGACTATTCATATGCATAGAAGATTACAAAATCAAAGCTTCGTATAGCATTGCTTATTAATGTCATAAGTAGCCACAATTATTGGGCTGTTGTTTCTAAGAATAAGCTCAGTCTGCCTAGAAATACAGAGAAACAGGCACAATAACCTTACTTATTGGGTAGTATCTTTGAAATGTCATCTCTGATGCAACTTTTTTTAGACAGCTCAGAAAGCTATTCTCAAGCCTTTGGGGGGGAAAAACAGGAAAATCTAGCAATTTTTATAATGACATAAATGACAAATATGTATCCAGAAACATTCACAAGTGTTTGTTGGGGGGGTTGTTTTGGTTTGTTTGTTTGTTTTAATGTCTAAAGAAGGTGAATATGAATAAAACAACACACTATTCGTTACAGTTGATATCTCTGTGTGTGAATGGGATTTTCAAGTACTAGAAAGTACAATTTCAGGTTGACAGCACTGTAATAACTAGAAATACCTTACTTTAAACCAGACTCTGTCCTGTGATACCACAGCCAGCCACTTTTCCTGTCAAGGGTGAAAATTAAATCTAGTGATATTCATTCTCCATAATCATAGAATCACAGAATCATTTAGGTTGGAAAAGACCTTCAAGATCATCAAGTCCAACCATCATCCATGCCCACTAAACC
>JAVJGG010000085.1:40056300-40146384 GCA_035590195.1 Aviceda cuculoides
CAGCATCTGACCTCGTTTGTGTCTTAATCTCGCTCTCGGGATCATTTAACAACCTTCCCCGATATTGGATCGGGACAATCTCCCACTTGTAGAGCAATTGAATTTATTCAGTATTATGATTTCCAGTGAGATTTTATTCTCTTAAGGAAATCTCAAGTATCAGCTTGGTGGCATGGAGGGTTCATTTAGACTTTGAATCTGAAAAAACTGCTCATTAATCCAACCCTTTATGGACTACTACAATACACAAATGAATGAAGTGTATAACGTACACACTGTCACTGGCACATATATCTCTAGAAAGAAAGTAGCTTACAGATATAAACCTTAAAAAATTAAGTATAAACAGCAGCAGAAAAATAAAGGAAGGAAGTTTCTAATGTATATTTAAGATTCTAAGTGACATTCACAGATCAATAGCAAAAGAATAGGAAAGACCTGTACCAAAACAGAGTAATCACTCCTGTTTGATAAAAATTTCCATAAGTACAACTCAGCTGACAGAGCAGGAGTTACAGGTTTTGATTTGAATGCAACACCTCATTTTGGTGAACACTCAGGGGAAAAAATAAATAAATAAAAAAAGTATCAGGAGAAGCCTGCAGTTATACCAGTCTGGCTTATGAGGCACTTCTAAAGTCTAGTGATCAAGACGCTGTAGCTGAGGTTACACACAAGTTATATGGTAATAAGGACAAGTCAGGGTGTGTATACTAAATGCTATGAAAGTAGCCTAATGCCACTGTGGAGAAAATTGAATGGATAGAGTCTGAGAGGCAAAGTGACTGAATTGAAAAGGAATAAAACCTGAGAAATAAGCAAGTCTAGACTGGCTGTATGAAGTTTTATCTAAGCAAACAAGTCTATAGCAAACCGATGCAAGAACCCCAGAAAACATCTCTCTTCCCGTAAAGGCAAAGGTCGCCTGGGAATACTTATAGCTGTTACAGAACAACCTTCCTAGATACTGTCAGGCAACACTTGATAGAGAGTTTACAGATCAATGCTCCAAGACTTCCAGAAAATGTAAACAGATAGGTGCTCCCTCCTTCAGTCACAGGTCGCCTGGCGTGTCCTTACACACGCCTGGTCTATTTGAAGGCAAGACCATACACCTTATCTGCATCCATAAATCTGTGCAGGCGGCGGTGGCAGCTCGGTTCTGCCCCGTCACCCGGATTGATGCTTGGCAAGCCACGAGCTCAGGGCAGCGAAGCAGCAGCACGGCTAGCCCTCACCCAGAAGAGAAACTATTGCGATGTGCAAATCCTTCCTGAGTAGCTAGACAGTCATGGTACTGTAAATCGCACCCTATGTACCCTGTAAACCATGTATTAGCTGCTGGCTGGGGTTAAACCCAACTAGGTGGGAGCTCCAACACTTGTCCCACGTTCCCTGGGCGCATACCACCAAAATAAACCCTCCAGTAGAGCAACAGTGCTGCCGCTCCCGTGGATTTTACCTTGGCTCATCTCATGGATCATAATCCTCAAACGCAAAGGATGGCAGAAGTTCACATATTTGCAGACAAACAAAACAGGCTCCACCTTCACACCTCAAAGTTTGGGGCAAAAGCCCCACGGAGCCCAGCTGAGAGCAGAGGGGAGCAATGTGAGCTCAGAGGATCGCCACGAGCCAGCGAGACGCCTGATTTCATGAGAACTTCATCCAGGACTTGCTCTTGCTCTGACTGCCCCAGCGCTTTTCCATCTGCTGGTAGGTATGAGGGGAGAGATTGTCAGTATTGAGGCTGCTGCTGCTACACCAGACTTCATCTGTTCTGGAAGAGGTGGTAGAAGACAGCAGAGAGGCTGTCTGTCTCTGGTGGAAAATACTCTGCCAGGAACCTCCTCTTCTCACTTCTGTCCCTCACCTCCAACATAGTGAAGAAGCCAGCTTTGGATTCTTAACGTGTAACCACCACAAAACCCAGCAAGCATTCACTGTCTTTAATGCAATCAGTAGCAGTGGCACATTTCAGTCATGAAACCTAATTCATTTTCCCAGCCCAGCTGGAGAAGCACTACTGTCTGATGAAGGAGTCAAGGACTCCAGGCGTAAAGCAGAAGAAGGGTTTTGGGGGGACACAGAGGGGAAAGGAGACAGGAAAAGGGGTAAATCAAGGCACCTCCAAACAAGCAGTCCAGAGAAGAAGTAAAAAAATCTGAACACAACAACAACAAAAATCCTTCCAACCCATCCTAGTGCAGGACCCTATGGGTGACTACAACACAGGATACCTATGGCTCATATAAAGTGTTCCGGAAATTTCTAGGTACTATAGCTTGCTTACTTGAATATGAAAGACAGCCTCAGCTTATCCTTGACCAGGAACAATACTGAATTTTAATCACTCGCTGAGAATTTGATAGCTTGCTGCGAGGAGAGTTTTTGTAATAAGGTTTGATAAAACATCACCCTTGGGAGAGATTGTACATAAACACCTCAAAAGAGTTATGCAAACGTAGTATACAGCTTTCATGACAACAAATCTATCCAGCTTCAGGAGCACAACCCGGGACTTGAAAAGGTTATATCTCTGCATAGCAATGACCTCTTCCTCAAAGCAATATTCCTTCTCAACAAGGTGTGCAAAGGCAAGCAGAGAGGGGCTCCTCCCTTTCCTAAATCTTGACTGAAACTACTGTTTTCAGGAAGAGGACTAAAGTCAAGATTCTTGCCAGCAGTAGAAAACACATTGTTTGCACAACGCTCACCACCCCCAAATGACAGCTCGGTGTCATTTCATATTTTTATGATATTTATCTGACAGCCAGGGTTTCTAAGGAAACACCAATATTGGGGGAGCTGGAGGGAATGGAAGAAAAGGACAGAACCTAAAAATAAGAGCCACATGCCTCTTCCAGACATTAAAACCACCTGATAAAAAATTGTAAACATCTCCTGCTTGGAATGGTAACATTTCTAAGACACCCACAAGACTCCATCCAAGTGGAATCATTTTGCACTGAACAATATTTCACTAAGAGAGACTTATATTTATGAAATCACATTCTTTTAAAAGATGTTTGGAAAAATATGCTGACTGGATTATTTCTTAAATTACCCCAGAGTAAATGGAAACATTATCATTTTGTACCACTGCAGCCCCCAACAGCACTCAAAGTCTCATGTGGAACATGAATAGAAGAACAGATTTCACCTATTTCGAGTATTGATGGTTTTCATGCTGGAAATGTAGGGGGAGTTTGTTGTTTGGGTTTTTTTTAATTAAACTGAAATGGGTGTGGGAAAAGAAAAATAATATCCCTCCCATTAAGCATTGACAAGGCATGCTGGAATCAGATATCCAAAGAACTCCAAACCCACTTGCACTAAATGTGCCCAAAGAAATGACATCGCAACAGAGGAAGTTAAGTGCTTTTTAGGTCAAGCTTCAGTTGATTTAGGAAGAAGCAAAAATATACTAGGAATATTTTTGGAATGTTCAAACCCTTTAATTTTTCAAAATATTATTGTTTATCCAATTAGCCCAGAAAAAAAATCTCCTTTTGGAGGGATACACATCAGGAATATTTCCTCATCTGTGATAAAATTAAGGCTGTGCTCTAAAAGGGGACTCTAGCCTGGTCTGTAATGGCACATAGCACAACGTTGAAGACAAATTTATTATAAAATAACTTTGACACAAAGCTCACCAGAAGCACTTAAGTATTTTACCACCTCTCCCAATTACCAAGGCAACCTCAATCAGCACAGAGTTAAGCAGATGATTTCACCAAATGTGACTACTGGACTTTAGGCTATGTATAAATACTTGGAGTTTTACTCCCAGACAGTCACTAATACACTCCATGTACAGATCAGGAGGGAAATATTTGTGGAACTGAAGTCAGAGTGTTTCAATGTATTTTGAGAAATGGTAACCAGACATTTGTTTGAGGTATAACTTTGATGTTTTGTGCTGCTAGTGTTTAGACAGAGATCCAGAGGACATCAGTTTAGCAGTATATATGGACCCCTAACACTGAGTACTACAATTTACCGTGAAAACTGTCTCTGCATCAGGCTTGAAATAGTTCTTATGCTATATACCCAAGAGAAACAGACAAACTATATATCACAGCTGTAAAATATATATATACACACACATATAAAACTAATTAATTGTTTCTATGCATCGCTATTTAAAGGAGCCTTTAGTCACCAGCTTGTAAGTAGGCAAGTATACTTGTAAGCATGTAGGAATTGCCAAATGTTGTTCTCAAAGGAGCACTGGGACATATCCCCAGAAGACAAGCAAAGCTCAGTCGGTTGGGAGAAGCGCGGTCCCTCATCTCACCCCGAGCATCTCCCCAGCCCTGCCCGCTCCAGAAAGCAGCTGCCTACCCTTCCCTCAGCTGATGGAGGCAGAGAGATACAGCCAAGCTTAAATCACCAAGGTTCATTAGCTACGTTTTAAAGGACAGTTAGTACATCTTGTCTGATAAAACGCAAGAGTCTCATACCCATTTGCTTGAGCAGCCAAGCAGCTCTCCTCTGCACGGCACCAAGGCTGGGGTGGTGGGAGTGCCTGGGGCTTTCCAGATTTCTTTAATCAGCGCCTTAGTCAGTCCCTTTCAATACGCTGCAAGAGCGTTCTGGCATGTGGAAATTCAATTTTAAGTGTTCCCATGGATCGTATGCTATAAAAGAATTCATCTCGTGTCTGAGGTAGGTTAAACCTTTTCAAATTCAAACATGCTGAAGGAGCCCTCCTCCCGTTTGTACCACCACCGGCTGGAGCCCAGGAGACGGGTTCCAATTAGCAGCATACACACACCTGAAGTGTAAAGCAGAGAAAAAAAGGCACCTCTCACTATTTCTCTCTCTTGTTAAAGTCATAACCACACAAATTGATTTGTGTTGCTCCTGAGTTTGGTCTTTTTCGAGTTTGATTCATGATGATAAAACAACAGAAGAGAAATCTTCATGCCTGATATAGCAAGTGGGCAGAACAAAACCCCAGCCTGCCTAACCACACTAACCTTTTCCAATGCTGTATTTTCATCGACTGGCCATTCCCCTTCCTTGCAGGCTGCTGAGGCTGCACAAGGGGAGAACAACAATTGCAGGTGAATCCAATTACAGAACACTCTAAAGGTTGAGGAGATGGAGTAGCTAGCTATATGATATAGGATTAAACTCTTCATTTATGTGACAAAATTTTAATAAGGACAGTAAGTTGTTCTCAGAGCCATGCGGAATGTCTACAATTGTTTAGGGATTCTTGGCGATTAGAAAAGAAATGAGAAAACATGAGCAAAAAAAAAGGAAAATTTCCGATCTTGTTATAAACCACTCAAAAGATTTACAAACCTTTTTCATGACACTCCTTCAAGTGACACTTTGGGAACTCGCTATAAACTATAATCAAGAGCTGGCACTGGAGGGCCAAGGACTGAAGCAAGGTCTTGAAGGACAAACTGTCCCACCACATTTGTGAAGCAGTGGCACAGGTGAAACCCTGAGCAGCTTTCTGCAAACCAGAGCTCATGCTGGAAAGGAGGTACTTCGTACCAGGATGCTTATGTTGGCCTAAGGGGAAATGAGGATAATAAGCAGAAGCACACGGATAATTTCCACAGCAGTTAATGCCATTCATTTTTTCTCTTGGTTCCAGTAGCACCATGAGATGTTCTTCAGTGTCTCATGGTGCTACTTATTTATTTATTAATAATAAACAAGTTATTAATAATAAATAAGTTATTTATTTGTTAATTTGCTGAGCACCGTGTTCCAAATTAAAATCCCACACTGGCGTAGTGAGGAGGGTGGCCAAGAGTGTGTAGCTCCAGCCTTGGAGGTTAGGTTAGCCTGTCGTTTCCACTAGTATCATAAGAGGGAACTTCAGATACCTGTGCCAAATTTAGAACCGAAGACCATTTTCTTTTTCTTTTTTTTTTTGTTCTGTGGCAGATGGAAAATCATGGAGACTCTTCAGAGCATCAGAACCAGTGGGCATGAACATAGCCATATTCCTGAGGTCTTCCATGGTAACTTCCTGTTCTTTGAGCTGCTTTTTACCCCAATAAATTAGTTGGGAACAAAACAAATTATAATTATTAAAGAACTGGACCTTGCCAATTGCAATGCTGGCTTGTAGGACTGGATCCGGCCATGAGACAGAAGGGACAGAGAGCAGCCTCAGGAATGCAAGCAATTCCCAAAGCACAACAGGGATCCTGGTGATGAGTTACAGCTCAAATTTTACATTATGACTGAGGAAGAAAAAAAAATGTAATATATCAAGGGCAATATTTTTGTATTTTATCTGAAGATTGAAAATCCTGTTCTCAAAAAGACTTAATGCTCAGAAGCTTAAAAGTCATTTCAGTACCTAAATAGGATGATAGTTTATTTGAAGATTTTCAAAAGCTGTACATGAAAGACAGGGACCAACACAGAAGGCAGCTATAGAGCAGAATATTCATAATCATAACCCTATACTGTAGAAAAAGGAACAGGTACAGCTGCAGACAACATATGTTCCTGAAGACGTTCTAGGTTTAGAAGGTAGAGCTTGGAAAAAAATAGATGTTGTCCCAAATTGCTCAGGCACCTTGGCAAACCCATGTAAGCTCAGCTCTGTTTCTCTGAGTGCCTAAAGGCACTGGGAAACACGGCCTAAAGGAACAAGCCCCAGCGGGTTTCTAAGGACTTAAGGTCCTCAGCACGTACAGAGGTATCTTTCCGCAAGGCACTTTTCTTCCTGAGTCTTTAAAGCAATATATGAATATGGGTCTATTTTATCTCAAATTAATTTTATTGTATGAACTCTGAATCTGATCTGGAGCACACCTTCAAATGAGTTAGCTTACCAGAGGCAGCAGGAGGACAGCTGTGAATGGGAAATACTTGTACACTCAGATGTTCATGGATTTGGGACTCTTGATTAGGAATCCACCATTTCTTTAAGAGTAAAATACCAAAGAACAATGTATATGAAACCTTGTTCAATTTCTAAATAATTATTTTTTTCTAATTGATGTACATGTTTCACTTTAAAAATATTTCATTTTTTTTAGAATTTAGAGAATTAATTGGGGAAAGTTTCAACTAGAGTATATATGATCTCCCTTCTCATTTTCCTAGAAGAGGTTTGCATATCTCCTGGTCTCTCAAAAATCCCTTCTATGTTTCTTCACATAAAATAAGGAATATGACTCCTTTTATCTTTTAGCACATTTCCCAATGGAATAGTTTCAGCTTCAGTCTCAGCTAGCTGTCCACAGTGAGTACAGATTGATTTATTCCTTGTAATGGTCAAACTTTGTCATCAAAATGCTGGGAAATGCTTTAATCCAATCTTTGCATGTCCTTTAACTTTCTTTTAACTCTTTTACTGCTTCAACGACTGTTAAAATGTTAAAGGCAATTTTTTATTTATTTATGAAGCAGTCAAAACCAGGGCATTAGATTAGAAGAAAGCTGTGTGCTTTGCTTGAAATAGCAAATATGCAAGACAATATTTTTACTTGAGTTTTTCAGGCTGGATTGAAGACTAACAATAAGGTAGCAACATTAAAAAAAAAAATCTAAGTTTAAAAAAAAAAAAAGTTTAAGCCAAAGGAGAAAAAAAACTTAGCATCATTTCAGGTGAGTATTACAGCTGTAGTAAACACCACACATTTATCCCTGTGCATATGTTTGTCATTGCATGTGTTCAACCTAGCACAACTTCACAACGATATAGAACATGAAGTTCATAAAGTCATTCTTAGTTTAGTTGTGACAGAATCCCATTCAAACATGAGCACAAAGGTTTTCTTAATTTCATTTTCAGATACCTGTATGTTAAATGAATACTCTAAGATATGCAGACTCCTCCAAGCTATCACTAATAAAACCATTGGTTAAAAGCATGGTCCTACTAAAGTCAGCTAGGTATTTGAAAAAGCCCCAAATATCAGTGTTTATGTCTTTTCCCAGTCTGATATGTTCTTTTTGTGCCTCTCTGCCATATTGAATTCGAGGGGTGGAGGGGTGTAATAAATGTGTATGCATGTGTATGTGTATGTAATAAATGCATAAATTTAGTGACCGTACGTGCTGTAGATTTCAGAATCAAGAGGGAGAGACATAGATGTCCTGTACAGGCTAAACAAAATTCCTCTTTTCACCTGTAAAATGTTGCTAACCGTTTGTTCATGTCTTATATAATACACTAACATGTCTTTCACATTTTGTATTCCCAGTTCTCATCATTTATATATATTCAATGTTCTACTCTCAACTTGTGGCTTAATTTCTTAGACTGAAAAGCATATTCAACAAAATGTATTTTCTTGAAACTCTGTCGTTATTTACTGTAATTTAAGATCATTAATCAAATTCTCCCCTTCTGTATCGACTTTTAGACCTCAAGCCCAAATCTATCATTGTCCTGCATTATGTTGGTGATAGTATCTGTTTGTATGGGGGTTTGCTTTGTTATGCTCCTGTCATGTAAAACCTGGTTCTTTACAGAGATTTTAAGCATCAGCTGAAGGAGGGAATGGCTTTCCTCCTCCAAGCTGAGTGTCTGCAAGTCCACTGCAAAATTGGGTGCAGCCTCAGATAACTGTGGCAATCTAGGGCTATGGGTGTCAAGGATCTGGATTTTACTGGTAGGGTTTTATACTGAAATACTTCGGGTGTAGGGGTTTGGGATTGGTTTGGGGGGCATGTTGGGGGACCTTTAGGATCTCAGTAGTTACCTTTCAGAATCCAACTATGAAAATTTTGGCCTATGTATATCCCATTGTGGTCCTTACGTTACTGGGAGCTGGGATGAAGGGTGAATACCCTGCAGAAAGCAGCCTGCTCTCTCCAAAGGAAAAAAAAAAAACCCCACAACCTTGCTCTTGTGAAATATGCTTATGAGTCCCAGTGAGAAGTCACTCTAGCAGAAAGGAGTTAACAGGGGGATTTATTCATATTCAGGAACATGGAAATCTAAATTGCTCCCATCTCCTCCCAGGGCTAGTGGGAAGGTTTTAAGAGCTGGCCCTTCAGCACAATTCTGGTAACACATTAATGGAAATAAGATCCTTACAGTCCACGATTGACTGTAATCTAAGCTTAAAACAGCAAGTTCAAATTTTCCAGACAATTTTATACTTGGATAGCTTACCACTTACAGTTATCTCAAAATGTGAATGCAAAGAAGAAATAAAAGATATTTAAATACTTGCATATCTTTATTACAATATCAGTGTTCTTTCTGTTACAGTCTATACTGGTTATTAGTTGATTGAATATGATGTGTCAGACTATGTATAAACCAAATCTACAGTTCCTTTTCAAGAAATATATCACAGGATAAAAGAATTTCCTTACTAGAGCAGACTCACGGCCACCTCACTCTAATCCTGCCAGTGGGCAGCAACAAATCCATCATAGAAAATGATAAGAAACCCTGTCATAGGCAAATGCAATCAAAAAATGATTTTTTTTTTTTCCCCTTGGAGGAAATTAGCCTCTAACCCAATGCTAGAGGGTGAAATATGCCTAGAAGAATGCTGATGCATATTTCTTCAGAAGAGTTGAAGATGGATCCCGATTCAGACATCCAGGTACAACTTTCTGCCCCAGTTAAGGCCCAGAGTTTGATACATGTAAACTTACAGCAATGGTTTCCATTATTATCGGTTGTTTTTTTTTTTTTAATACATTGATGTTTCTCCTTTAGTAAATTGTGTGCTTGACAACGTGTTCTTCTAATTCTATTATTAAAACAGCAAATAGCAGCAGCTAGTTTATTCTCAGTACATCATTAATTATTTACTGGAAAATATAACTTAAGTATAACTCCTTTGATTTTTTTCATCTTACCTTGATCTTTTGACTCTCAGTTCTCACAGCAGTCTTCCGAGAAATCCAGTGCTTCACGTTGCCTGCCTCAGTATTTCTGAAATACCTCCATATTTTTTTCCATATTTTTTCTTTCTGACAGACTGATTAGCAATTATCAGAACATTCTGGTTGAGCATCTATCTTTCACTAGCAGAACAACATCTATTCCCTGGTCTGTATTGTAGAGCTTATGCTTTGTACACACTAGGACTTTGATTACTAGTTTGAAAATTGATGCATATTAAATGAAAATCTTGTACTGGTGCCCAAAATTATGTGTAGGTCTATTTGTCAGCAATAGATGCATCAGCCCCTGCACTACCATTTTGCCTTGTATTTTTGAGTTCCTCTAATACTGTCTGGCTTTGTCAAATAGCAAGAGGCTGGTATCCTGCAAATATTATGATCTCACTATTAATATTGAAACCTCATCACTGCCTCTTGCTGTGAGGATCATTTTTTCTCTCTTTCACATGATGTCTCTTAGCTAGTTTTTAATCCACAAGGAAACTTTACCTAGCATCTCAATGGCTTCTATAATGTCACCTTCTGAAGGACTTTTAACTACAGCTTTCTCTGAAGCCCAACAAAATAATTGTTAATCTCTTTGTCGATAGTCCCAGCAAGGGCTGTTGGAGTAAAAACTCCCACCAGGAGAATCTTTAGGAAGGACTTAAGGAAGATTTTAATAATGTACATCAATATGCAAATCTCTTAGTAAAATCAGCGTCATTGCACAAGTAGATAAGTTTCAGGATCAGATTCCATATCAGTAAAAACACTGGGAGGTAACAGTAACCTGTGATAATTCTCTAGCCAGCAATATGTATAAGTTTCAGGATCAGATTCTGTATCAGTAAAAACACTGGGAGGTAACACTAACTTGTGATAATTCTCTAGCCAGCAATATTTATTTTATGCTTGTATTATTTTTGAAGGATATTTAAAAATATGAGTAAAAAGTTTTTGGGTACCTAACTGCAGAAGCCATCTCCCATATTTAATACATATCAGGTATTTATGTTATATAGAGCGAGCTGGTAGCAAAACTGGTATACATGTGGTATTACTTGCTTTAATAGAATATAAATTACTAATTTTGCTTTAATTTACTACTTCAGATTTACTGCCTGAACCACCTATAGAAAGATCTATACTTCTCTGGAACAACGAGTTACATTATAACTTAACACATATGACTGTGCTAAGCAAACTGCTATCAATATAGATTTACTCCCAAATGCAAAGAGTCACAGTGATACTTCTCTTGTTTTATTTCCTTCTGAAAAATATCAAATAACCAGAAAGATGTTCTGGATTAATTCTGGTTTTTTTCTTATTTAGTTGCTCTCGCTTTTTCAGGGATACAGGTCTCAAAAGCACTTCAGGAAAAATTATATTTCATATATATTATTTTCCTGAATAAGGACTTTTTTTCTGAGTTAGAGACATGGCCTAACCTAAGGCCATATGCTTAGTTTTGATTCATTCAGTAGCTCATCTATGAGAGTAATACTATAGCAGCCTTAAAACGTTTAAGTGTTCCAGGGCAAACGTGTTTATTAAGGACCTCATAGATCATCCTTCACATCGGACATCTTAACAAAAATCTCCAAACTGACAGAAATAATAAACTTCCAGGGCTTCTTACTGATATACCTTAACATCTAAAGATGAGTCTACTTCTCCTTCCCTAGATCATTTCAGTAAATTAGTATTGAGTTATACAACTTAATGAGTGAAATTAATTTCCTAAAATTACCTTCTGTGAATGAAAACAGGCATAAGGTGTATAATCAGTTGGATGATTTTTTTTTTTATTTTTTTTTCCAGAGGAAAGAGAATCACAGTGAACGGAACAAACTGGGATGTCTTAGATGGAAAAGCACTTTATTTTCTTTCCAAAACAATTTTACATAATACTTCTATTTTTACCCTCCCACTGCCTTCTATCCAATCTCTGTTCACTTTGAAAAGATACAATGATTGCACAGATAAAGCTTTTTAGCTCTTTAGGTACCAATTCTGTAATAATTAACAATAAATCTAAAGATTACCTATACAGGATTTCTTTGAGGACCCAAATGTCCGTCTCAGAACTACTTCTTCAAATAGGAGTTTTATATGTATATAACTCAAAGGGGATACATTTTACTCCTCCTGTATTATTAGCAACTCTTCAAAAAGTGCACAATTTTCTATTTTTATTCTAGAAGGCACCTCCAAATCCAGGATTAAGGCATTAACATTAATAGCCAGAATATGACTCTATTGCATTAAATCCCTGAAGCATCTTTCTACAAATTCATGAAAAGAGATTGGTGGGGTTTTTTTGGACGTAAAAAAGCCAGCTGGGGGCGGGGGGGATAAAATCCCAACACAAAAAACCCCAAACCAACCAAGGAAACCCAAACTCCCCAAACCCCAAATAAACAAACCCCAAACCCCAGCTGAACGTCTTCACCGCTGGCCAACTCTCTCTTCTTTCCTGACAAAGAATGGGGAGCGCCGCAGGGCAGGAGACCTCCCTGCCCATCTGCAGCATCCCTTCCTGGGGACGGATCAGCTCGGCTTCTCTGGGCTCATCGTGACAGCACTCACAACCCCCCCCGCACCCTCCCACCCCACCGTAGGTCACTCCTGCCCTCCTCCTCCTCTCTGTACCATAGGGCATCGCAGGTTTCTCAGATCCTTCGTAAGAGTCCAAGGGTTGAGATTGTGATGCGCTGCAGCTTCGAATGGGTGAAAGGTCTCCGTAGTTTTGCTTTTACAGACCAAGGAGTGATGAAGCACGTGCTATGGGTCTACCTCACCCCACCCCATCCCTCGAGCGAAGCAGGAGTTACAGATCCTTCCCCTGGCACAGCGGGGAGGATGCTTGGTAGTGCCGATGAGGGAAACCGCCATAGAAATGCTAAAAATTATTAATGTTTGCAACAGCTGCCAAAAAGCTCCAGCGCAGCCAGGGCGGGCTGCCCTCCTGGTTCCCACGGCAGGATTTCAGCGCGCTCCCGAAACGGCATGGTGGTTGCAGTAGCACATTGCATTAGTTTTAGCGGTTAATGAAAGACCTAAGGCAATCTAATTCAAGTCCTTTTCTGGGGAAGCATGCCAGCTATATTCCCAGGCCAATTATTGCTTTCACAAAGTGCTCTAAATCTGTCAACAAGCAAAAGTGTGAACTACAGTATAAAAACACAGTTAAGAAGGTGAGCCAGTTGTTATAAGAAGAGTGTTTCTTCTTGCAGTGGGAGCAATGAAAGTTGGCTGCCTAACAGCCAGCCAGCCCGCAGCACCACTGTGTGATTAAGTGATAAGCTCATATACTATTAGAACTAGCTAAAAAGTTTTTACTCTTTTTTTTTTTTTTTTTTTCCAAAGCTATGCAGTTTGATGGTAGATGAAGACTTTTTCTCCTACACATCAATATGATAAACACTGTCCAACTGGGAACACTGAGGTAGGTTCAAATAACTTGTCTGTCTTACTGCTGGGAGTATAACCAAAGTTAGATAATACATTTTTAGCTACAGAACTAAGCATATCTCAATGTACATGGATATATTTTTCTAAAATAACAGTTAATAAAGGAAACAACTGAAATAAAAGAGTTACATTTCCCTAATAAACCAATACCTGTATATTCCTCAAATATTCAAGATTATCGCTGGGTAGATAGTCTTCACGAAAAGAAGAAAGCAAGCTTTTTTGCAATGGTTGTTTCGATTCAGTGTCATACAGGCCAGCATTTGAGAAATCACCCACCTGTCTGTCTTGCCTAGAACACGTGAAAGCTTCTTGCCCCATATGAGGCAATTTCTTTTCTTCAGACATATGTGCTGTAGTTAAATGGAGTGTAATGCTACCTCAGTCCCCTTGAGGGCTGCTGGCACATGCTCGACAAGTGCAAGTTCTTCAGCTGTGCTCAGTTCCCCGAAGAGAGATTGATGAGAGTCTGAAGCTTCCTAGGTTTAACTCTTCTACAAAAATAGCCATGGTCTGCAAAGGCTGAAGGCTCTTCCAGATTGTCAGTATTCCCCAAGCTTTGGCTCCAGCCTGAATCTCAGGGGTGGGTGCTGACCCCCCGCCATGGTTGTAGCTCTGTAACTGCAAAAGTTATTCTGAGGACTCTCCAAGCAAAGTCCCAGGAAGCACATCATATTTCACGGGGTGCAATTTGGTAAGACGTCATATGGGAAAAGGAGACAAGATTTTATAATCAGATGAACTAAAACTACAGGATTGATGGTGACTTCCAACCTAATTATGAGAATGAATCACGTCTGGCTCTACAGTTATTAGTCAAAGTAATTCATTATTTGCTTAAAAATAACATTAAAATTTAACCAATAAAACCACTTATTGATGGCTGGTCTTAGTTTTCTTTTTCTAGTCTAAATGTCATCCCTGTTAAGAAAACTTAAAAGAAAAAAAGTCAGAAAATTGTCTTAGTCATAATAAACCATCTTTCATCATTTAAATAAAGAGAAAAGTGAGACATTATGTGATACAGATTTAGGTATATCATTTATGCAGTGAAATATTACAGCTTTTTTGCAAGGGCTCTGAAAGGCTTACAATTAAATAAGACATTTTTTTACTGAAATCTTGGCCTTATTTAAAGGTAAGAATATATCTGAAGACATGAAGTCTCCCCATATTCTTGCCATTTACATATCTCAGCCGTCTCCCAGTGCTGGTAATGATTTCTACCCCAGACAGAGGTGCCTTGATTGTTTTCTCCTGTCGACTCTGCCTTTGTTGTTTGCTAATTTCTGTCTTTCCTGAAGAAGAAAGTGCCAAACTGGGCAGGCTTCCAGGGCATCTGGCATGGGATGCGGGAAGGTCACCCCCGTGGACAGCCCCACCTACACCTGATTCCCCCTCCCAAACTTTGCACCTCCAGCTTGCTTTCACCTTTCTCAGCAAATCTGCAAGGAGCCGTGGATGAAACAACGTTTGGATTCGGAGTAGGGCAGAAAAAATAACAGAAAGGGAAACAAGGAAAGCAAATCAGAAAGCAATCAGAAAGTTTGCCTTTCCTTCCAAACTGGGTCCATCAAGATTTGCCACTGAGTGTTGATGATAGCAGTGTCTGCTGCTAAGGAAACACAGGTGCAGAAAGATATATAGACTTTTTTTCCCCCAGTTAAACTGGGAAAATAGACCAGAGGAGAGGGAAAAGAAGGAAGAAAAACAAGCGTATGCATGGACAGTAATAAACCAAATTGAGTCTAGTTGCCACGCTAGAGCTCAGTGTAGCTGGATGGATTTTAACTCGGTTGTCAACTGTCCATATGATGCCTTTACTTAGAAACTAGCAGAACTATTCAGTTGCTCATCAAACTATAAATAAATCTTGCCTCCAAAGGAGTTAAATGTCTTGAAAACCGAACTCTTCAGATTTTATTAGTGATCGAATAGCTCTAGTGTTTCTAAGCAAAAATCAATAGAGAGATTAGCTGCAACAGTCTGCCAAGGCATTATGGACAAGACGTCGGTCGAACAGATAGCCGACGTATTCAGAGACTGAACGCTGCCCTTTGGGTCGGGGGCTCGGTCGCAGGAGCCGATTCCCCACCTTTCACTCTGCCGGAGCACTGCAGTGCGGACCATCGATCACCGGCTCTCTGCGGCGCGCGGAGCATCGTCTGACACGGCCACGTCGATGACGAGCCATCGCAGTGCCCAGGCATGGCTCACGCCATGGGGTATTGGGGCAGTGTTTGATCAGGTTGACAACTTACCCCATGAGCTTCATCGGTCGGGATTTCATTGCTGGAGCCACCGTTTCTGCTAGGGCTGTGTCAACGCCCTCCGCAGCCGGGCGGCTCGGATGCAAACACATCAGGCAACTCGTCCCACCGTGTTCGTGGGGCACCTAATGCAGAGCCAGCAACTTGGTAAATGTTTGGGGTTTATCCAGGATGGTAAGACTCTTCCTCTGACAGTCCGAGGTGATCTGGTTCCTCATGGGTGAAACAGGGATGTCCAGTCTGGGCACAAGAGAAATTCATAAAGCTAAAGCCACAGGGTTTAGCATTTGTCCTTGCAAATGGAGATCCCTTTGCCAGGCTCTGATCTCCAGCTGGTTTAAACCTGATGAATTTGTTACAAATTTCTAAGTATAAAATCCTGTGACAAAATTCGTTGAGGAATAAATTTGGCAAGACGGTGTTTTTACAATTGCTCTACATTTGGGTATGAGCAGACCCGCAGTCTCTGCACCACCATATCCCTAAGGGGATTTTTGTATACTTCCATTGCAAATACTTGTACAATTTACACATGAAATATTTGCATGGATGGGAGAAGTTACAGCCTGCCATTCAATTTTATTTAAGTATTGATATTTTTCTTTCACTTGTGTGTCAGTCAATGCCCTGCATTAGGAGGTAAAATTCACTGTGCATTTTCAAACTGTGTAACAGGTTTTTACTATATTTTAAGCATTTTACAAGTCTCTTATTTTCAGATGAAGTTGAATTTTTGAATATTTTTGATGATCTCATTAATGGCTCATCAGGTATCTGTGTTTCTGCAAGTAATCTTACACATCTCTAATCACATGATTTCAGACATTTCCCATTTATATCGTTTTGAGAAGGCTAATAAGGTTTCACCTCTAAGCAGAAATGATCAGATTCTAAGGAAACTGATGATGGTTTGCACTCACAAATTTGAATGCAACAGCAAGACACTGAAAATAATTATTTGCAAATGTGTTTGAACTTGTGAAATTGAATTTGAAACATGCTCACGACAGAACAAGAAAGGAGTATTACCATGCAAAGTTAAAGCTTCTGTGCTGGTTTTTTTCCTCTCTTTTAGAGTCACCTCTGCTGTATCACTGTTGTCCTGGACCTTGATCTCTCCAGGGGAAGAGTCAAAAGGGACGAACAGCCTTCTACAGTGAGATCACCGGCTCTTCTCCATTAAAGTCTGTGGTGTCTGCAAGTCTGATGGCTAATTAGAGGGAATAAGCTAGATTAATGGGTGGTGTCAGTCCAGGGGCTGGTGGACAAGTGGCCATACAACAACTGACAGTCTCAGCAAGGAGAGGAGGACTAAAGTATTTCCTTGCTTTGAAAAGATGCCCTGAAATATTAAAAAGTAAGCTTGAGATATAAACAAAACAATAATGCTGGGTTTTTCTTTGCTGCTTTCCCATCCTTCTAGCTACAAATAAAATAAAACTGGTGTGCTCTTAAGTTAAACTAAATACTGAAGCTGAAGTTAAAAATTAAGCTAAATATTGAACCTAAAATAAAAAGGAGGAAAAATGAAATGTCCAGTCTTCAGTGTTAATAAAAATAATCTGATACAGAATGGCTACTGTGTGTGGCACCTAAAGGGAGTCTGAGTACAGATGGAAAAGTAGGTATCATTTACCAATAACGTATTCAATGTGATTAAATTCAAATGTTCATAAAGTAACAATTATACTCTGGGAATAAAAAACGTAATTTTAAAGCTGGTTCCACGTGGAAATGAATCTTTAAAACTTGATAAAAATATCAACTTAATATAAATAAGAAAGGTGTCAGTCTGTTCTCTCATTTTTCCTAACGCAGACACATTTAAAATAGAACAAGAAATTCACTGATCATTTTTTTATACTCATAAAGTATATATATGAGTATATACTCATTTCTCTGCTTGTTAAATGTAACAGAACTGGACCTCTATTTTATCTTTACCAGGAACTACTTCAAGACAAGGAATTTCTAAGAATAATTCCAAAAATACTTTGCATCAGATAAAAAGAAAACTCATAGAGCTGCCAAACTTCTTGCCCTTGGTGAAATCTATTTGCTTTTATAGTTACCATTAACATTACTGTAAAAAATCCTAGGAAGAGTTAAGATTTCGAATGAAATTCCACAGATAGCACACCCATTACTGTGTGAGGCATCTAGAAAAGTATCCTAGTCCAGTCAAGAAGGGTGTGACTCGACGTACAAATACCTTGCACAAGCCCGAAGAGTTATATGCATTTACTTTTATTTTAACCAACATCCTCTTGTTCAGCCTGTGATCAGACTATAATTTAATCACTGTGATTTGAAGCTACAATATTTGAAAAAGCCTCAGGTTTCCTTTTCTTATCTCTTCTTGCAATGATGGACACTCTATTCACGTGCACAAAAAAAATCTCTTTGGAGCTGCCTTGTGTCGGGACACTCACAACTTCCCTGCTTTTATCAGACATCCTGGGTGTGAAATTTTGTAACAAGAATCCACCACTGTGGAGGATATATAAAGTGAAGTATCTGGCTCCACAGTAATATTCTAAGAAACAATTTCTGTTCCCCAGTCTACTCACCCACCAAGGATCTGTAAACTCCACAAATCAACTCTACAAAGCAGCGTGCCATATCATGATTTCGCTCTGTTTTCAGCATTTAAAACAATGTCCTAAGGCTTTTTTTGATGGATTCAGACTTCCGAAGGAAGAAGCTCTCCTCTGGTGTCCTACCTGCTCCTCTTTTCACCAGACTCCAGACTCCTGCAGACATCAAAGGCAAGGCAGTTTTCCACAGAAGCGAGGTGTTGTCCCGGGGTTAAATGGTGTTAACTCACTCGCCCGTGTGCTAATCCTCTCCAAGAGTTTTCATCCACTCTGAAGAAATGAAAGAAAAATATCAATACTTAAATCAAATTGAATGTCAGGCTGTAACTTCTCCCATCCGTGCAAATATTTCATGTGTAAATTGTACAAGCATTTGTGGTGGAAGTATACAAAAATCCCCTTGGGGATATGGAAAAGGAAGAAATAAGAAGGAAAACAAACATTCACCACTGTACTTCAATGCCTTCTCCAAAACATTACGGTGGCCAATACGTAGACCTGTCATTTTTAGACCCATATGGAAGTTCACAAGCTCAGCCCCTAAAACCTCAGGTCAAAACTGCCTAAGGCGGAGGAGGAGACCATTTCCTATGGTAGAAGGACCAGATTTCATCACTCTACAAACACTGAGTGATACCGATGATCCGATCCTGGTCAAGACCAGCTTGTCCTTCCCTGGTGCCCCAGCTCAGCAGAGCAGAGTGGGAGTTGGCGCTGCCCTGCTGGCGCTGGAGGAGGCTGACCTCCAACGTGGGCACAGAGATGGCCAAGCAGCAGGTCCCCGCGGGGTGAGTAACGTTTCTGGCTCCAGAGGCGCTGAACTGCATTGTCGATGCAGAGCCAGCTTCGAAACCACAGCGTGAACCTGCGTGCCTGATGTGGCTCCATCCCTGGTGGCTGCGGGGTTGTTTTCTGTTGTACAAGGCCCTTACTCTGCTGCAGTGACCTACTTTCATATTCTGGTTTGATAACGTTTAAGAAAAAAAAAAAAACGCAGAGAAAACCCCCAAGCCCCTCAACAACAAAACCACAAACAAAGAAATGAGTGACTACTTTTTAACTTGTTCTTTAACATTCTTAAGCTGTTATGGAAAATAAATAAGACTCAAATCCTGTAATTCATTCTTATATACCTGAGGCAATACAATATGCATTTTTGTATGTTGGATTTTTGCTTCAAATAGCTTTGTAATAGTCTTATCCAAAAGATTAACTGCAAATGCTTTTTTTTTTTTGGGGGGGGGGGGGGCAGAAGAGACTTTCCTCTATTGTAAACAAAGATTTAAGAAACAAAGATTTTGTTTTAAGGTCTACAGCAAATGGAACTTGTATTTGAATATTTACATTTGAATATTAGAGACTTTAAATAATCTATCTGTGAAAGACAAATAAATTAAGCCTTCAGAACAGTGAGAACATAGTTTTAATTGTGTTTGCTGAGAGAAAAAAGCATAAACTCTAAAATGTAAGTTGTTAGTTCTGTTCTCCAAAATGTCATCGCAGCTGCGGAGTGAGAAGATGTAGTGGTCTGACAAACACTGGGGCATTTGAAGAAAAAGTTAAAAATTTGTAAAGCACCAGGTAAACCGAAGGCTTATAGCACAGCATACTCTAGAGAAGAAAGGATGGTATAATTGTCTGGATGAGTCCCATAATCACAGGAGATGTCTACACCTGAGTCAGCAAACCCAGTGTATGTATAACACATGCTACTTGCATTATACTGATTTGGGTGCAGAGCCCTGAACTAGCAATATACTGTAGACCAAAAGAATAGTTCTTTCTTTGAATTCAAAACAATCCTGGCTATCCAACAAGTTGGTTCAACTAACTAGCTAGGAATGCTGCTCTACCATGGGTCTAATTCCCACGTCCCACAGACCAGCTACGTGGAACTTCACCAGTTCTAGTGGCTTTGCATCAATGTAAGAGAAAAATCTGGCCCAGAGAGCAATGCAGTGGAAACATTTTCAATCACAGGACATCTGGATCATCTTTGCATGATAGCAATTCATACTGTCTTACTGCTGACCAGATCAACAGAGGTGCTTTTTTGAATGTAAATGATACAGAATTTACCTCTGTTCTTCAGTAGCACTTAGGTGGTTTATCAGGCTGCTGGCTGGTTAATATTTTATGTTAGTTCTTATTGCACCACCAGAGTACCCAATTATATAAAATGAATCTATTGATAACTATGCCATTCCTCCACAGGAAGTCTCCATTTTATGGACTGGAAATGGAGATATAAAAATGCTGAAGTCTTATTCACAGTGCAGATCTCTCTCTGTGCAGTTATACCAGCACAGTCTTCCTAGTGTAGCTGCAAACTGATTATACCAATAGTTATCCTAGTAATCATCAGTAATCATTAATTATTTTGATCAGGGAAGTCACCTATTCTGTCAAATTTTTGCTGTTATACCGGAATGCCTTAGTGTTTGACCACCATGGCTATGTCCTAAAAATCATTTTGTCTCTTGAGATGACTGGCAAAATTTCTTGTGGTTAGAACAAGACTGAGACATACAAGATTGCAGTGAACTCAAGATCAGAGTTCAAAATTAGGTATCTTATATCCTAGTCCACTTCACAAAACCTCCCTGAGTTTATTCATAAGGAAAGATTTTAGGAAACTCAGGACAGAGAAAGTATGTGAAAATGCAAATATTTCTGATACTCTCAGTCATGATAAGAGAAGCAGATGTAAAAATTTGACAAATCCTACCTCAGAGGGACCCATCATGTTCTAGGAGAAACAATACTCAGCAATCAGACAATGTTTGACATTATTCTGTGAAGAAAGGGACATTTACAAAGGGATTCATGAGACAGAAATCCAAAAAACAAATAGGATTTGATGTTGAAGCTCCTACACGTAACTTGCAAAATGCTCCCCCAGTTTAAGTCTATTAGAATTCATTATATAAGGACATATGACAGATCATCTATAATCTCTATAAATACAGTGCCTGGAGCTCTGTTCATAGAATAGGGACTTGAGGAATTAGATCTCTTAAAAGAGAAGTTCCCCAGCCCAAAAATTTCCCACTGAATTAGAAGACGAAAGACAAGACAGGAGCACACCAAAATAAGAAAACAAAGGTCAGAAGGATAAGCAAGTGGTCAGAGTGCATCAGCACCCTAGCTACTCTTTTATATAAAAAATATTATTGTAAAAAAAAAAAAAACTATTTAAGAGCTTGGGAGAAGATAAAGAATAGATTTGCACATGAACAAAGGACTACATTACTGATTTCATGGCTGAGCATCTATTAGCTGTACATGGAAGCTGTTATCCCAGTGTGATCATGGCAGGAGTCAGACTTGGAAAGTTGATTGAGAAATAAAAAATTCAGGGATGTATAAGCTGTTAATAGCACTAGAAATGAAGAAATCTGTTTCTTAAACAATTTAAAATAGACAACCTAGCTAAAAATTCATAGAAATAAATTATGTGCTCCAAGAAATGGACTAGGAAAGTCATTATCAGCAGGGTTTCTTTGTGGATAGGATAGCACTTGTCAAGGTTGGAGAAAAAAAGGTGATTGGGATAAAAGACATTGTGATGGAGACAAGACTTACATGTGAAGATGTGTATTAAAAACCTAGTATGGGAACTATGCAAGTGAAGCCCGAATATTAGATAACTTCTGATTAATGTCTCTTTTTACTATCCTTCCATCTTTGCATTTAATTTCTGAATTAAAATTTTTCGATGGTGGATTCTGCCATTCACCAGCACAGACATTTTGCTGAACTTCACCTTGCAAGAAATATCTTCAACTTGAATATGTCCCAACATACTTTTAATGCTTTCTACTATTTCCTGAAAGCACTGCAAATTGTTCCATTAGTTTCAATAGTCTTCCAATCAGACCTGTGGGACCGAAAGACAAATGTATTACATACTCCAGAATGAATGGTTAAAAAGTGTGCTGTAAGATTAATGCATGTTTAACTATTGTTTCCACGGTGCCAATAAAGAATAAGTAGGATAACAGATTACTACTCAAGACAATATATCCTTAAATTACATCACTTGAAAAGGGCTGCATTGTTCTTAATGACATGCATATTTTTTCCATTCATATGACATTTTTCAAGAAAAATCTATATATGCTCTGAAGGCCCCCAAAAGAGGCACTTGCTAATGCCCTAAAGAGTTAGTCTAAACATAAACGTGATGTACGTAACTTCATAAAATATAGTGCCTGAGACAGAGCATATTTAAGCATTGGTTCCATTATTAGCACTTTGATTACAGGCCTTCGTTCTCCTTTGCCATTACACATTTGCATTTGGTAGACAAATCAAATATTCCTCTACCCCTTCACCCACCCATCGCCCGCCCGTCAGAGGCAGAGGAAGATCCCACCTCAGCCCAAGTGCCACCGCCACCCTGCAGTTGAGCCGGGGTTTGGTGGGAGGATGGATGGACCCGTTCGTCAGGGAGCAAACCAGGCAATTACAGCAGTGCTGTCAGAGGTTTTTTCCTTTTTTTGAAAAATATTTTCTGTGGGATTACACGTATTTCTCCAAACCCTGATACAAAAGATATTTCACTTCACGCTCTTCTGGCGAGCATGCTTTGCTACTCATTTTACTTCGTTTTTTGGAGAAACGGTGTGTTGCAGTTCTGACACAGAGCATTTGTGTCCGGTTACAGATGAAAAAACAATTCACTGAATGAGAATTCCTCAAATAATTCTGTTCAGTCTCGACACATACACATAATGAATCTTCAGCCGACGATCTGTCTGAAATGCAAAAATACTTCTTAGTCCTTGCCTTGCTTTCGAGCAGCCTATCTCAGTTAAAGATCTGGTCCCTACATAAGCTTCATGGCCTTACCAGGAGGTGTAGGAAGCCCCCATGTTGTCCAGAAGGTCCAGTCTGTCCACAGCTGAGGCAGAAATTAGCCCCAAGTAATATTGCGATGGGTACAATGGGAGGTAGGAATTGGAAAGAAACAAGTCCTGCTGGAGTCTCTCGAACCAACCTCCGAGCCTGGGCTGAAAGCTCATGAACTCTTGCCTTGCTGCTTTAGCTGATGCTGTTCAATGGGAACCCATGTTTTTCTGTTTTGCACAAAAATCACTAACATCTTAGGAAACTCCAGCTTGGAGTGGCAATCCATCAAGAGCAAGATTAATACAGGGATACAATTATACATGCTGTTCATAATTTATGCCGCCCTATCATCCAGGCACCACTTAAGCAGGTGGCACAAATCTGTCCTCAGCAGCCCCAGAAAGTAAAATTTGGAAATGCAAATGTCAGAAGCATTGCAGAACAACGGAAGCAGATCCATGAACTGATCCAGGCTGTGCTATTTTGGATGCTTTATCTTCATCCAGCTCTAACCTGGTCCCATGGACCAAGTGGCCGGGAGAGGCTGCCGTGCCCCAGGGATGATGCCAGCCCCGTGGGAGCAACCTGCGTGGCAGCCACTGGACTGTTCATCCAGAGCTGGATGAATAGTGCCCAATCTCTTGTTGAAATCAATTCACTTCAGCCAAGTTTTAACCTGTTTTTCTTTCCTCCTGTGACCAGAACCAAGAACTTTTTTTTTTCTTTTTTTCCCCAAGGTTTATTCATGCTTGTTCATCAAGTATTTGCAGGGGAAGAGCTGTGCTGCTGATCCAATCAGCCAGGCAGCACAAGGTGACTCAGAGCTGGCAGGTCACCAATAAGTAGCAGAGCACAAATAGCAAGTGCTTATTTAAAATTAGTTCTGGTCAATATAAGGACTTAAAAATTTACCCAAGACAATAGTCAGATAATTTCAAATAATGGGTATATCTGAGAAAACTTGTCTCTGCTGGTGGGTATTCTCTGAAGTCTCATTGATCAAATGACTTATGAATTATTTATTCAGCTGTGCTCTTAACCTTAAAAGCAAGCATTATTGATTTAGATTCATATATCATATTATGGAATCAAAATATAGGAAAAAAAAATACCATGACTAAAGTGGCATGGAAATGGCCCATCAACGTGTGTTTATCTGTCCTCTAACTCAGAGAAAGATGTACAGAGGTTGCAACTGCAAAGTTAAAGAGTCACTCTGGCTTCACTGGCATCTGCAAAACCCTGTAAAGAGGATCTTCCTTTAGCTACAGAATGCAGCATGGAGTTTGAATAGCAAAAAAATACATTTTTATTTAGATTCAAAATGTAAGTATCCTACTCTCATATTGTTGCTTTCAAACAAAGCCAATGTTTGTGTATCTATCAAAGTTGAGACTTAAATATCCAAGGTGAACAATAGCAAAATGAAGCATATACATCACTGGAATAACAGACACGGTCTGGGGCAGAATATTCAAACTTGAGAAAGAATTTCCTAGGAAGAGCTGAAGATTTTGTTTCTTTTTTTTAGCACTGAACTACACAGAGAATGGTAGACTTTGCAAGGGGAAGAAACAACAGTATCGTAAATAAAACTTACAGTCAAGAAAAATAATAAATACTAAGTGCTTTGCTTTACACATAAGTTATTAAGGTTCAAAAACATTCCCCGCCCCCCCCTTCTCATTAATACATTATTACAAAGAAAACACTGTGATTTAAGGTGGACAACACCAGCTCCTTTCGTGAGGCTGGGTACAAACTGAGTGTTAAGCCCTTGAAGTAAGACAGCTAGAGATTTCTCATGGTTTTCTTGGCCCATTAATCTCCCTGTCATTCCTATCCAGCTTTTTCATATCTTCCTTGGACTTGGCGACAACAGAAAGCTTGAGAGGCTCCAAAGTACCATCGTTAAAATAACAGATTACAAGCACAAAGCTCAACATCTCCTTGCCCTGAATGATATCTGATCAAAAGAGTTTCTTAAAAAAATTCACGCTTGAAAACTGTACTCCCAAATCTCATAAAAGAAAAATTTTACTTTTAGTTATGTGGCTTCTTTTGACTTCAGAGAGCATTACAAAACCTGTGACAAACAGCTTTTGAGTTTTTGGTGGCTTCACACAGTAAAATTTGCGAATCACCACTCCAAAAGTGTTCCCTTCTCCAGTTATCAAAAGCAACTGGAAAATACAGGAAAAAAATATAAAGAAGAAGTGTTAATCAATGGATTCTTTCAAATATTTCCATTGTGCTTCAGATTAATACCTTCTTTAATTCAAATTAATCCTCAATGGTCCTGAAGGGAGAACTCTTCTTTGCGTGACACCCTATAAAAATTTGCTACCTTCCTCTCACGTTAACATGTTATATAAGCAAATAACACAGCTGCTGGGTCTTACAGTGTATTTACTGTGTAGAGAAAAATGGTGAAATGTTTGGCAGGATGTTCTTTTCTTACCAGCTCGTTTTAAAAACTCTACCTTTAAAAAGAAAAATTAAAATGAATCTGCAATGAAGCTAAATGACTGTATATTACAGAAGCCTTTGGCTGCAGTCAGGATTTATTAGGAGATAGTTCATGACATACAATATTAAACAGGGGTTAAAAATAAACCATTTGATGATGTATGGAGTTGTTGCATCTATGGAGGGGAACATCCCTGGTTACAGGGAGCCTTCGATGAAGTATTAAAATGGGACAAGAACAGAGTACTTTTGTCCCCTCTCCCCCTCCCCTGCTCTGGAGTAAAATCTATCCTGTGTTGAGGGGGAAAAAAAAAAAAAAAAACCAACAACAAAACAAAACAAAAAAATCAATATATATATTTCTTCTCTCAAATCACAGTTGGCAAATTAGATCCACATTTCTTTGAGAGAAATTGCTTTAGCAAGAAGTGTCTCTATCAAACGAGATTTCAAATATCTTGTGTTTCAAAGTTTTTCATGGTTGCTTATATAATACATTTACTATATAGGAAGAGTTATCCTCTGTACTATACTTGTTGACATAATCTAGAGGTATCTTAGTAGCATATTTCACATTTTGAAAGATATTTTGACTACATGTGCTTAGTTGGTGCAGTTTGGGGACTTCAGCTGTTGTATTTGACATGTAAACAGCTATGACTGATGACTAACCTTTCAAATGAGATATTTGATACATTTTCCATAGCCCTTGCTGATGGACGGCGGGATATGAAAACCTTTAACTGAACTCACTGATACTTGCAGGCACCTCAGTTTACAAAGGTGGGGAAACTACTAGAAAAAGGCTTATTATTTTGACTGTTGAGTGAAATTGCCTCGTATAGATAATATTTGGTGCTGTTCCGCAGCCCAGAGACACTTGGAAGATGTCACAGTAACATAGCAGAGGAGCAGCAGAAGTAAGCAGGCCAGCCAAAGTCATACTTATGTCACTTATAATGGGATCTCTCAGCACACAGCCATTGAATTTCACAGGCATGGATGGGTAATTTAAGATGAAGTATCATTTTGAATGTATTGTCCTATGATGGGAGCTCATTCTCAGCAGGTATGGGACTATGCAGCTATTGCACTTATAGGTTTACATCTTAAAAACGCTTCCTTTCTTTTTCTGTTGGTAAGCGGGTAGGAAGGCACCACACGGGACAACCAAAAAGCAGTTTTAATCCTGCACATCTAGCTGCAGAGTAGTCACAGCAACAAACCGCAGTGTTTAAATGAGCCCTACAAACTTGAAAGGCAGCCTGAAGAAGAGCTTAGCAACTTATTTAATCATAAAACTCTTCCTTTCTCCCCACAGCCATGAAGGGCCACAGCTGAGTGAGAAGCCTCGGTGGTGGCACGCTACCTCCATCTCCGGCGCAGCCCTGCTTACCGAAGGCGACGATCCGCACTGACACCAGAGCGCAACCCCAGGCTTTGGTAGTTTGGGTTTAATGTGCGAGACGAGAGGGAGGAGAAGGCTCAGGTAATTTTGGAGCTCGTTCAGCTGATGTGCAATTGTACCTGCTGATCGCTTTCCCGGGTGTTCAGCCGGTAGATGACTGTCAGTAGTCCCACTATCTATCCCTATAGCATGGGGTCAGTGCAAGGAATTTATTCAGAGGGAGAATTAAGGTTTTCCATCCGTGAGGAGAAGCTGCAAACAGCCGCCTCGTTACTGCTAACGAACCCTGCGGAGGAGCAGGGAGCACAGCAGGCTCAGCCCGGGAAGAGCAGATCCTCGATCTACGTCGCACTCAAGGGCCAAATTCATAAAGGCAAGGGAAGGTGTAGGGTGAGTGCCACAGCTGGAGCTACAAAACGGCCCGAGGAGTTCTCACTCGCCGAGGGCTGTGAGGAGCGTTTGTCACTGCAGGAGGTTGGTAACGCTTTCATTTCCATGCTCCTGTCTCTGTTCCAGCCCGTGGTCCTCCATCTTTTGCATAAATTACACTACCAATATACTGTTATATTCAGCTTACTGGGAAAGGCAGATAAGGTCACTCACAGTTGCATCATTAACTACCAAAAAGTTATCATCCTCTGTCCATACGGACCTGTCAATGGAGGTAGGGACTAAATTTCTTGGTCTGCTTTATAAAAAGAAAGCATTAGCTTTAATTTCAATATCAAACTAATAGAAGAATCAATATCCTTTGATAAAGAAATTCTCACTGGTGTCTTAGGCTGCAATGCACATTTGCTGAAAGCCAATCTATTTCATATTGGGTTTTATTAAAATAATATCACATAATTTGGAGGCAAGGAAGATAAGTGAGTAAAAGGCTGGCAATTTAGCTGTGCTGTCTTCTGTGGGATGTATTGGGAGCCACTTCCTGAACCATCAAGTAATGTTTTATAGCTTCTGAGATTATATTACTTCTTCTTGTCAGTCACAAGTACAGGAAAAAAATGGAGCACTAGTAAATAGAGATAAAGTGGATTTATAGGAACATGCAATTAATATATACACAGGGAATGAAGGACTGCATATGCATATACCAATACTTCAGAAAATGTTTTTAGATATTTTAATAGTATTCCTAAATATTATTTACTACTATCCCCCTAAGTATTCTGCTTATCTTTTCTAGTATCTTCTCCTCTCTGTTTTTTCCTCTTTTGGGTTGTTTCTTAACATAGTGTTTGACTAAAAAGCCACATGTCCTTTTTCTATCATTACACCATTTTCTTTTTACCTGGCTATTATATTTAAAACCTTTTTGGAAAAATTGTTTTCAGCTTATCCTGCAGTTACCATAGGTAAGAAGATGCCTACAAATAACGACAAGCTTTGTAATATGTGTTAATAGAAAAATCTGACCTCTCCTGAAGTCTGCAAACAGAGTTTTAATCAAGGCATCCTGTTTTGGATAAACAATTTTGGAGCATGGTGAAAATAGACTGCATAATTTCAGTCAAACATTAGTGTCAAACAAAAAAGTTAACACTTTTTATTGGTTTTCTCAATTTTAGTTATAAAATCTTTACAGAAAAAGTAGATTTTTCAAAAGCACTCGCCTTTGGTTATTTTCAACCCTCCTTAACTTGTGGGCAACTATTTAGAAACCTTCCTGTGGAAGTGCTCTAGAAGGAATACAAACATGCCGTCAATGGGTTTTCAAGATCCTTTAAAAGTAGCCTGTAAATGCCCAAGGAATAACAGGTCCCTGGTTGAAAATTACTAGTCTAATTCTTTTCACTGCTAGAACACATCTTTTTAGTCTTAAAAGCCACCAATACTTTCTTTCCAAATAGTATTTAACACAAATATTTCACTGATTATTATACCCAGTAATTTAGTGGCTTCCTTACTAGTGTGGACTTATTAGCACAGCAAGGAACATAACTTCAAAATGCTTTTTATAATGACTGCCAGCGCACAAACATATCAGTAGCATAAAACAAGTCATAACTAAAGCTGAAAAAGTCTTACCTGGTGCATAGATATAACAAACCAAGCTGCTACACTTGATTACTTAAGTCCAACTGACAGCGGTTGCTTCACGATTGAATTTGCTGTTACCTCTTTCTTGAAGTCGTCTGTAAAGCAATACCCAGAGGAGCAAATAGGACATTCAAACTTGAACCTAATGGAAATAAAGGCCATGGGAGCTGGACTTCAGGCTCAAGGTCAACATATATTAACAATCAGAAAGCTGAAACAAATTCCTGAGAAATGAAATCTGTACTAGCTTTCAATTGGAAATCCAATTATGAAATTAGGACAGTTTACCAAAAAAAATTATGGTAATTATAATGCCTTTTGAAAATTTTAAATTTTAATATTTTATTATTGTATTTTCTTCTCGTGAAGAAAAAAAAAAATCCATGACCATTTTGTGTGCAAAAAGACAGCAGGACTTAATTTTTAGTTTTCCAGATTGTCAGAAATATAAAAAAGAATATTTCTTTCCCCTAAACCAGGAATTATCCCTAGGTGGAAATGGATGCATTTTAAAATTTACGATGCATCAATATTTGAGCAGAGTTGCTTCGGAATCAAAACATTGCTGTTTGGAGCTGTGCGTTCCTTCACCTCATTTAAAATCACTTTGACTCTGTAGCATGAATTACTTTCCTTTCTCTCTGATAGGTAGAATGGAAGCTGCTAGCAAAATAATTCATCTATTCAACAGTATCAGAATTTGTCAAAGCTTGATCTATGGCTTAGTATCCTTCCAAAAAACATTGGTTCATAGAAAGTTGATGTGGTTTTTCATTTACTGAGGCACTGCTATATTTAATAACAGCATTCCAACATGTGTTATTGACCTCTGTATTGTAACAATTCTTACAATTCAGTCTGTCACATGGATATAATACACGTTTACTGACTTTGCTGTAGTGGTATATGGAACCCAGGCCTGAACACATTTTCCGCATGGGCAAGGCCATGCACACACACAAATAAAACAAATGAAATGTAAGAGGAACATTCTATACAGTTCTATATTACTCAAATCTGAGAAATATTTAAAAACCAAAAGAATATATTTATTGAGCAAATTTACTTATTTAAAGCACATTTCATTTGGGTTGCATTTATACTATGAATCTGAATTTAAATTCAGATTTAGAATTTTCAGGCCAAAATAAATCTGAAATATCTTATTGACTTCAGTCTGACTCTTCTGGGTACACCCATGCAACTGAGAAGAGAATTTGCCCAACTGAAGACAATTCCCTGCACAGTTTTTATATGAAAGACTTAAGGGTCTCTCACTTGAACAAATTGAGATTAAATATGATGAGAGCCCTTGAGCCAAAACTCTCCAGTGAAGGACAGGCACTTCTATTATCCATGTAGGAAGAAAAAAAAAAAAAAAAAACCCACAAAAAATCAACAACAACAAAAAAAACCCCTAAACCACTACAGAGAAAATAATTACAAAAAAAAAAAAAAAGAAAAAAATGCAGCAGATTTGCTTCAATTTTGAAAGGTAAGGCCCTCTTCCAGGCTGCTCAGCAAGACAGAAAAGAGTTTCTGAAATCTCAGCATAGTAGTAAGGTGTGTCACGCAGACAGAATGTGTCCCCAGCCTCCCAAGGAGAAATAAAACCTGCCAGCCCAGTTTTGTTGGTGGAGATGGAATTGCCCTGTAAAATCACTACTGCATCTTCCTAAGGACATAAATGTTGGACTCGTATTCATCTTTATCCACCCTGTGTCTCAGAAGCTGTGCAATGCTCGCCCAGGAGGTCCTTTGGGTAACGCCAAGGCGAAGGCAGACAAGGAGATGCTTTGGCTGCGCGGACATCCTTGGAGCACCTTCCTCTTCCTCTCCTGTGAGCCCTTCGTGCTCGCCGGCTGCCTCGGCTGTTGTCTTCTTATTCCTTCTTGAGCGCTACAATCATTTCCTGGGCTGTATTATGTATCTGTACAGCCGGTACATAATAATCTGGTATAATAATCTAGAAAGTAGGAAAGAAGAGGTGGTTCAAATCCATCTTCCACCCACTCCCTCCTTTCAGGGGTGCATGAATATGGAATAATTGTTATAGAAAAAAAACCTCAGAATTTTGCAGGTCAGCCTGGCAGAAGTTTCTTGTTCTTGTAAACAATTTTTGAAGCGCGTGCTGCATGTGAAGAGCTGTAAATGCCTCTGCTGTGGATCAATGCCTCTCAGGTATAAAAAGAGAGATTGTCACAGGATAATATCTCTCCCTTTTTCTGTTTTTTCAATACTGTCAAAACAAATGCTTTCCTTGAAAATAATTCTTGCAATATTTTGGATTCCCACTTGTTTGACAAATAGGAGCAAGTCAAAATTAAAGGGATTTGTCATCACAGAGTCAACTCCAGAAAGCAAACATGAGCCACATCTGATAGGGGTGCTTTGTGTGCCAGAGAATTATTTCCTAGCCGGAGACAAATTGCCCATTTGGGGATGCTACAGGTGACACATTAAACATAAGCACTCAGACTGGGTACAATAGCAGAATCCCTGCTAACTGTGAAAACACTTTTTGTTGCTTGTAGAAGTTAAGAGGAATCAATATCAAAAAATTCAGTATTATGATTGCCTTTCCTGGTACGATTCAAGGTCCTTCCTTCCACACTTTGCGAGGCCAATTTCCCAGGCAGTCAGGAACCCGTTGCCCCTCTGGCACAGTGTGGGCAGGGGGGGATTTACAGGGTCTGCTTCTTCCTCTGCCTTTTTTCCCCAGCATATATGTTTAATGCAGAATTATCAGAGTTCCCTGTACCAAAATGGCTTCAAAGAAAGAATAGATTTGTTTCAAAAATCAGAGTGCAATCAAACAGTCTGGTCTAGTCAATTAAACAACAGTATCCCATAAGGGAAGGTTGCTGACTTTCATGATTAATAAATTCATGGGGGGGGGGGGGGGGAACCCAACCAACCAACCAAAAAAAACCCCAAAGCCAAGGAAAATGAATGCACGAGTCTCAGAGTTCAGAAGAAGGTTTAAGCATGAGTGATAACAAGGACTCAAAGCAGGAACCATAAGCAAGTAGAAAAATAGAGACCTGCACAAGAAATTGTGTTGCTGTAAGAAGTCTCAAATATTAAGAGGCCTGCCAAATGTTTAAAAATATTCATTCAGTGCAAAAGCAAGCTGCAAACTAAAGAAAATGCTTAACGGAATTTGTCTACACAGGGTAATTTTTAAAATGGTATTAAAATAGACAAATCATAACGGAAAAGAAAGTCTGTAATTTTAGCAGATGATTACTAACTGCACTAATTAAGTGGCTTTAATTGACTCCATCGAAGTCAAGAGACAATTCAGATGTATATTGCTGCAAGACTCAGTAATCATAATTTTTGCAAAGTAACTTTTAAATGAGTTATCCTGCAGCTTTTATTATCTAGATAGTTGTTTTCAATCCATGATTTGGAGATCTCCAGGGGCCATGGATTGCTGCTAAGGCACTGCAGGTAGCTAAGAAAAGCATGTTTACTCTCAATACACTTTCCCTAGAAGCTTTGGAGGATCCCAAAATTGAGAAAGATCAAGAAGAGAAAGGGGGCAGAGGGAATAAATTATTTCTGCTTTTATTACTTTATTATTGCTTTCTGAGCACTTTCATCTAGGGAAAGATATGTTCTTGCTTTCCCCTGGAGAATTCCTATTTTGCTGCCATTCTTAATTAAAGAGAAAGAATATTAAAAATTAGTTTGAAGGCACAAAATCAAAACATTTTAACATGTGGAACCTTTGCTTATAAAAGTAGTTTCTACTCCTTATAACTTTACCTAATCTTGTTACTGAAGAGGGGTAACTTCAAATAAAACTTGTTTTTTAGAGACCCTGAACAATACAACTCCATCAAAGAACAAATTAACCCACAGAATCACTATTCAGCAAAACTTTTAGTAACTGAAGACACAGTCCCATAGCAGGAAGCATCAAGGCCTCCTGTTTTATGTTTTCTCATTTAGCCCCAAAACTCCTTCATTTAACCTTGAAGTCTGACAAGAGCAATTAGTCCCTGTTCATCCCATGAAATCGCTTTATGGATTTGCAGCCTGTTGCTTTATTGTCATTCCTTTCCTCCAAATTGAGTATGTTCAGCTTTCCTGGTGTCCAACATTATAAACCTTTCATTCTTTTATTTGTGCTCTTCCCAAGTCTCTTCTTTATCTTTCCTTTTTGAAATATTGTGCTCAAAAGCTTAATGTAGCATTTTAAATGTTACCTTCCCAGTTCAAATTTGAAAGGGCTATATTTTTTCATTTATAGCAAGTGTTTTACAGGGGATCAAACCCTCAAAAAGCAGAGAACTGATCTAAAGATGTATAAAAGCCTTTGTACTAGAGCAACTACTTTAAGACTATTTTCATTCAAACATGAAAAAGTTGGATTAAAAGTATGTGTATATAAAAGTAGCTCAGCCATTTCTGAATCTTTGAACATTTCCCATGACTACCCTGGAATTACTTTAAACATACTTATTTATAATTATTTCTTGTGCAGTCTCCCCTAAAAAAGAAAAACTTTTTTTTTTAAAACCATAGCTATAATTTGTTCTCACTTTTTTAATACCTTTTCTCCATTTTTTTTCCTGAAGATACCCAAGAAAACCATTTGTAGCCAACGTCCTGGGGTAGGTTGCATTTGTTCTTTTCTAAATAATTTGAGGAAATAACTTAATCTGGAGAATGTTCTCCTGTTCAACTCCACAACGTTCTTTCTCCTTAATAATGTTTTCAGTGGGGGGAAAAAAACCCAAAACATTAAATTACAGTTACACAAATTTTAGCTTAAAAGTCAGCATCCCTCTTGTTTTTTTCTTTAGATACAGCGATAAAATTTACATGGGTCAAGATTGATAACGCTGACAACATTTTCTCATTTTTATTTACTGGGTCTGTGGAGTGAATGTAATAGTTAGTCAGCTGTGAGCTTGGCAGTGTAGTTGCTGTTCTGAAAAGAACAAAATAAATAAAAGCACCGTCCGCATCTGAACTGAAGCTTTTGGGGGTGGTGGGTCTGTACCACAAGCGTGCAGCCTTGTGTCCTTCTGTCTCTCCTTACCCGATTTGTGCCCAGCTCAGCCCGGGTGAGCGGTCCAGCGGTGACCGAGCAGCGGGCGATGCTTCCTTCAGCACGAGGAACTTCACGGAAAAGAAAAATACTAAAGCTACAGGGAACAACAGCACAGCACAAAACTAAACCAAGACAGAGACAGCCAGGAAAACTACTGAAGCAATGAAGACTCGCACCTGCTGTGAGAAGGAATAAATCAATATAGACAACATGGAGATATCTGTTTGAATTCTGCCGGCCCCATGGAAATGAATGGAAAGTGGCACTGCAAGCAGGAACGCGGCAGCAGAAAATGAGCGGAGGGAAGAGAGCCGTCGTCGCAGAGCCTGGGGGAGTGAGAGACTCCCCAGCCGGACCACGAGGACACCAGCCCTGCTCACAGCGCCGGAGAGGACGAGCAGGAGCAGCAAAACCTTTTGAGTCCCTCCGTCAGCGGCAGCATCAACTTTGCTCTTGCAAAATGGGATACAGCCCCTTCTCCCGGCAGCAGGAGAGGTATGCCGGCTGCGGGATTAGCAGGAGGGTACACGGCCTCTTTGCCCAACGTATATGATCCAGGTATGGGAATTATAAGCCTCCTTCACACCACTTAAACACGAACAAAATAATGCTAATATGTGTATGGCCCCATGCTGCATCTACCCTGCCTACAGCATCTCTCCAGTCTGGCTAGCGTGGTGCTGAGTGGTTAGACAGCCTCGGCTAGACAACATTTTTCCCCAGGACCTCTTGGAAGAGAGATGAATAGATATGTAAAGACTAAAAAAACCCCGCATTTAGAAGTTGCAGCTTACAGAAACACCCGTGGGCCTCACCTCATTCAGTACATTACCACAGTTCCTTGGGGAACGCAGCTGAACAACCACCATCACCACCCTGGCACCCTAAGAACAAGTTCCCCTGGGTCTTCCCCAGCTCTCGTATAGGGACGAGGGTTCAGGTGATGGCATTTAAGTAAATCTGTTGCCAGATAAATTCTCCTTGAGCAGCCTCTAATACGGATTTAGCTGCGACAGGGAAAGCTATGGTTGAGCTAGGTCCATAAAATGTAGTCTCGCGTCAAATGAAAACAAAACCGGGAACACGGTCTGTATCAAAATACTCTCGTAAAACAAAGGGGTGAAAATTTTACATAGCGTGGGAGCACTTCATACTCTTATGAACCTGATTACCAATGAGGACCCTAGATTTCTTTATTCTGTAATTTGTACTAGTCCCTCTCCTGGCTACAAAGCAGCGTTTTATCCCACCCTCAGTGCCTTGTTCTGTACACGGGTGTGCACGTGTCTTCTCCCACTGCTCTGAGTGTCTGTAAGGAGCAAACATACTTCAAAGATTGGGCACATAGTTTAGAAAATTCATGTTGTAGTAGGTACCGTAAATTAGCCTCCTGGAGATTATCAACAATTTTGATCTGTTTCTGGAGGAGGAAAAAAAGATTGCAAAAGTTGCTAAATTTTTACACTTCTTATGAAAACTATCATTCAATTTTTTTTTTTTACTCTGCATGCTTTTTTTGTTTATGATTTCCAAACATTTGTTCACTTGGTTGTTTAATTAAGGAAATAATTATATTTGAATATAAGGTCATTACCTTCGCTTGGAGGTGTGGGCACTGGATTGTAGATGGTTTTGGCATATTGCAGACTGTGACAAACTAAAAAGTCTCAGGCTGCTGCAGGATTTGGAGGTTGCCAGCACAGGCTAGAGGCTGTGAAAGGCTACCAAGACCTGCTGGGCTCTGTACAGAACCAACAAATGTGAGATACCATACGCGCGAAGGAAAACAGTGTTGCAGAAACCCAGCAAAGAGGCAACATCTGTGGTAGCTCCCCTTGTCTGGTAAATTAAGATGTCGTATGCCCCACATACACTTTCCAGCTCTTTCTACAAGATATTGTTGGAGAAATGTTAAAACTGCCACATGCCTGAAAAAGTAATTGATTTAAAACCAGAAATAACTGACCGAAGTTTCTTCTCTTCATCCTGAGAGACTCAGGCTGGGGTTTCAGCAACACATCCAAGGGCAGGCAACATTGGCAGATGGTCTACACACCGCTTCCCTCAAACACTTTTTCATAGCCAAGAATTAAGATTTGCAAAGTTCCAAAGAAACAGCACCTTAACTTCCCTAATCAAACCCAAGACCACTAGACCTGAGAACTGTACGTGCCCCCTCCACTAGACAGCTACACAAGGGTCCCACCAGTTCAAGGACGTGAATAATTTCAGTAAGCTGGGCTGCTCAGCACAGCCCTGGGCGCAGCTCACACGCTGCTGAAGTCAATAAGAAAGATTTCCTCTAATAGGTTTTGAGTAGGACTGGAGCACAGCACCGGGCTGCCATGGTCAGAATATGGGATACACATCAACAGAACATTTCTAGCACCCATAAAATGAAAGAACAATGAAGAATGTATGCATTTCCCTAGCTGCAGCAAAAAGAACACAAAAATAGTAATGCAATGCTGTGAAAAACACTGATTATTGCTAACTTCTCTTTTGCGCTTGATACATTCTCTCAGCAAGTAGCTCCATTGCTCTCTACCATCCATACGTCCATACATGCACGTACGCAGAGATATGTATATACAAACACACACGTACTTTGTTATTTCTGCACCACAGACTAACATTACTTCTCTGCCTCTTCAATAACCAGATGATGAAGAAAGAAATATGCCTTTGCAAAGGCCCTGTATTCTGGCTCACCGCTCCTTGCTATTTTTCAGCTGAATGTCACTTCAGATTACCAAGTGCTGTCCAAAGTGCAACACAAGCCCAACAGAACAATTTCTGTGCTATTTTAATACTTCTGCATTCACTGACACTGCATGAGATATAAATACGTACAGATATTGCCCTAATATGTTTAGAGTAATATAAATCTGAAAAAAATAATCTTTCTTCTGCACTAGCAATAAAATCACATTCTGAGCTAAAATAAACCTTTAGGGAAAATACTTAAAGACCAGGGGATGAGCTAAGTATGTAAAATTTGGCTAAGTAATGAGTAAACAGGTACATGAACGATATATAAATATTTGATGAATGAGCTGAAGGAGGAGAAAATTATGTAGGGTAATCTAAGGGGGCACAGCTTAAAGCAATGTGGAGAAAACTCCTTGACAATGAGACATATGAGATTGTGGAATAGTCTCTCAAGGAAAGAAGTATCAACCCTATAATTTAGATAAGTTAAGATTGGAGAAAAAAACAGAAAACTACAACATGCAGTAAATATACCAGGATTTGAGGAGACAATCTAGAAGACAAATGGTGGCAAGAGTCCTATCTCTACCTTCAGCACACATTTTTTAAGTGCTTGCCAAATGCTCACAAGACAGAGCTTTTCTACCCTGGAGACCAAAGGGGCTATCCAGGAGGTGCAGAGGACCCTGCCACCAGTAGTCAACGGGACATCGAGCTTTGCTAGAGGTGCACAGAGGTGCCTGGGATAAGGGCATGGAGATGCAACAAGGGAGAACACTTAGGGACCACCAGTGAGGTCACGCTTTGAGGCTGGACCACAGCTTTCCAGAGGTCCCCTCCAGCCACCATTGGTATGGCTCTGTAATTCAGTTAGATGAATCAACATTTAGAGTACATGTTCTACAGCTCTCTTTCCACATCAGTGTTATTTATAAGGATGACCTGCTTAAACAAGCCATGCAAAGTTGTCTGCTGCTTCTCATCTTTTTGTACTCTCTGCCCTGACAGTAGAAGATGCCATTTGGGTTGAGGTCTAATCAAGTTGATCTGACCCGTATAGAGAATCCACTGCTTCAACAATAATGGCCCCAGTCTGTGAACATGTTTCTTTAACCAGAAAATGTCTACTGAACTCAAAAAAGGATTTTGACATACCCATCACACAGCAGTGCACAGCAAGTATTGTCTAAGGCCTTGATTGTTCCTTCTGTGCAATAAACAGCTCATCATCAGAGGCTCATGTGATTTCTTCATCTCCTTAAGTGGTTAGTGTGTGTGTACAAAGTGCAGGTTCAGAACTGAAGTGAGAGCTAGTGCTTGCCCTGGGCTAACATCCATGTTTCAGCCAATTGCAAAAACTGATGTGATGTATCTTTTTTACCTTTTAGAATTGTCTGCAAGTCCACATTATTAAATATATACAAATAAATAGATGTTATGTCTACATTTACAATATATAATTTGTATATGTATAGTATAGATATTCATATACGTATATAACTTGAAGTGTGTAGAAGAGAGGGTTCTCAAGCCAAGCTTATTGACATTCAAAGTACTGCAGACCTTTTTCTCATCATATTAACAAGAATATTTTGAGGTAAATTTGCATTTCATAGCCAGGGGCATCATTTGCAGGTGACTGAACAATCAATTAAAATAGCTTGAGTAGGTTTTTCTGTAAGTTTTTCCACATACCCAGGTCATTGCTGCTTATTCACATGGTTAGGGGCATTTTAGACATTAATAACACAAAGTTTTCCTAAAGATTTCCATTATTGTCTTACAGATTTACACTTTCTTTTCCCCAAGCTGATGGAGGACTGAACATGCACCTTTCAACACACTGTGACATTGGTCAGCCTTAGATCTGGGCTGCTATATCAATTTTTCTACCTTACCAATCGAAATTTACAAATTCAATGCGGACCATATAGCCATCACAAAATGCATGAATGGCTCCTCCATAGCCTTAGACCTTTGAGTCTTTGGACTTTGAATAAAGTGAAAGACAAATTGGCAGACCTGGACTGAATTCAGGATTGGCAGTTTGATGAGGCTTAGGATAGTCCTGTTTATCTTGCACTGTTTTAAAACCAATCAGTTCTTAGTCTACATGGTTTTTACAGCCAGTTTGCTGTGGTTATTTGCAATTTCTCTGTTCTGCTCAGTTACATGCTTTGATCAGCTCTAGCTTTATATTTCAGCTCCAAGCCCCTGTTCAGTATGAGCATGTTAAAACAGGTCATGAACTCCATAACCACAATTACCATGACTCTCTATTTCCATTACTGATTGATAATTGGTTTTTTCTTAGGATAAATATTTTTAGTTAGTTGTCTGAACAAATGCACTTATGCATAACAGGGTTCAGCACTTCTATGATTAAGCTGCCTTATTTTTTTTTTTAAGGTTAGCTATTCAGTCATGGAAAAACAATTTTTTCACTGGTGGCGAGTCAATCGTCCTACAAAATACACGGTTAATGTTTGGGTTTGTTTTGGTTTGGGTTTTTTTTTCATGATCTGTTCATCAAACACTTGTGAACAATGAATGCGTAACTTCGGATCAGACATGATATGTAGATTTAGGGTTCAATTCATCCAATAATTTATTTATCAAAAGCAATTTGAGTAGTACTATCTAAAAGCACCAAATTAGTTCTCTTTTAATAGCCAGCTGAACTTTCTGACTTTGCACATAAGTGTTTGCGAAACGGGGGCACGCGCACACAGCCCTACCGTAGCCCTGCTACGCCCTGACGCTGCCTTGTGCCCACCTTCACCAGCCCCGAGGAAAGCAAAAGCTTCCCAGCCTCCCTCAGACTTCCATCCCAAAATTGTCCAAACCCAATAACATTACAGCTAGTGGAAGTGAAATGGCATACTTTGCATACCCCTTATGACTTTGTTCAGCGTGCGTATGGTTTTCCTGACTTAAGATATCATCTATCAGAGTATATTTGTAATACCACCTTCAGTGTTGCTCCGGTGTAGCTGAGGTTCAGTTATTGTTTTCACTAGAAACATTTGCAGTGGGTTGGCATAATTTGTTGTAGAGCATATCAAGCTGTCTGCTTGGATGCGTTAGCTTTTTCCTCCATACAATTGATTTAAATCTTGTAAGACATTTTTGTAGAGAGGCCAAAAGATAAAACTGCATCTCTCTCAACATTTTTTTTAACAGTTACACTTCAGAAGAAAACAAACAAACAAACAACTTTTGTACATGAATTATTATTTGGCAGTTCTCACAAAAGCAATGCAAAAACCCAATACTGGCTACGTAAGCTTTATCAGCAAAGTATTTCAGGTTTTGGATAGGATGATAGTAAAGTGTCTCACAATGGGAAAAAATGCAAAATCACTGAAGTCACCATGATAAAGCTCTTCTAGAAATGTAAGGGTATGCAATCTACTCTGCATTCTAAACAAGACCGACTAATGTCAAAGAAAGTATATTTCACAGCTGATAAAGAAGACCAAGTAATTCAGGTTAAAAATACTGTAACTTGGGTCTTGAATGTGTAAACCTTTACTTAATCCCTTAGAAGTTGATTGAGCTTCCCGTGTATTTAGGAATACCTCACATGAAGGAAAGATTTCTTTCTTAATTAAGAAGTGGTCAGGAATAGGGATGGAGTGAAACCACAAATTTCATAAGTTTGGGTTTTCCGTCTAAACACCTGGAGTTTGTTCAGCTGATTCTAAGAAACTTTTCAGACTTCTGAATTTTGTAATGCAGATGCTCTACTTTAATAATTTGAATTTAATAATTAAAATCTTGTCCTTGTATTTACAAAATATAAGCAATTAAAGCCCCATAATTTAGTTATGTCGTATATTGCATGTGTAAAGCAATCAAGTGAATCCCTGGTCACTTTAGACATGTGACTGCAATGACACGTCTAAAACTATTCCCTTCAGAGCTCATGAGAAAAAGCTGGAATTGAGATCATTTTTACAAATCAAACGTCTCAGTTAAAACTGTCAGTCTGTATCAAGTGAAATACTTTATCCAGGATTTGACAAGTTTAAGTAAGATTTGTATGTCTTTTGGGTCATATTTGAAATCAAAATTAATTTTGAACCAGAAAATCAGATTACATTTCTTTGCAGAATGTCAGACTATCACTCTTTTGCAACTGTGCTGCCAAAAAAACAAGGAGAAAAAAATAAACAAATTGCCAAAGCAAACTCTTTTATGCAAAGAGTCCATAGATTTGAATTTTTTAAATCAAAAGAGGAGTGACTATGTGATGTGTTTCACTTGAGTACATTGTATTACTTATAAAGACTCCACAAAGCACCCGATGGTCCCCTCAGCCCTGTCTGTTGCGGAGCCAGGTACCCAGCTCAAAGACATCGTCACCTCTCCACGTTATATGACCTATGTTCAAAGCACAATACGTAGCTACATGAAGTGAGAACTAATAGTGCTGCAAGCTGTTATGGGCAACATTACCTCAGTCTTTCTCTGGGTGGAGGAAGGAAGAAGGAAATCTGCGGAGTTAAAAGTTGCTATAATTAATTTTCTGTGTGCGCACTTTACTCATACAGTCAATTTGTCATTGAAGGGTATAATTTACTCTTCTCTCCACAGACTTTTGAACAGCAAAGTAAAAGACTTCGGATATTGCAAAGTGTGCAATACTGGTGATAAGGCAGAAAAATCAGCACTCTTGCAAACCCTCCCATCGCTTTGAGACCTTTCTTCCAGCTGGGCTCTAAAGAAACTTTCCATCAAAGCCAGAAGAAAACGATATACAATTTTAAACCTTCAGATGACCTCTTGTTTCCAAAAGGTTATGCCTTAAACCTCTGGCTCCTTCCAGCTTGCTTTTTTCCTGTTAGAACTTCCCTTTCAGGCGTCCTCCGTACCCCCACGCGGCTCAGACCGGGCTTTCACGTCAGCTATCTCCTGCTCTGCTGGGAGCCCGTGCAGACGAGCGTCTCTCTGACCTTGCCTTCAAACACAAAAGACAAAAGGGAAAGGATGAAACCAACTGAAGCAACAGAAGGAGTTGTACTAGGCAGCAAAGGAGAGAGCGAAAGACCACGACGACGGAGTGTCGGTGGGAACGGCAAGTTACAGGAAAATGCACTGCACAAAAAACATTTTAACCCTAGCTCTGCAATGCAAGACAGAGGAGCTTTTGTCCTTGTCATGTCTTATACTAGATTACTTATCCTCAAGTGGATGTATTAGAAAGCCTGGGTAAAACAGTACTGCAACAAAGAGAAAAACAACTAAAATCCCAAGTGGCTGGTCTCTTAAGAGAAGCTTTACAAAGTTTGGTTCTCTAAATAAGGAGCAAACTGACCTTGAAAGCAGTAGAATCAAGGAAGATTGCTAAAATTACTGTTAGAGAGATCAGTAGCAGTATTTTCATATCTGTTCAGCTCTATTGCATGAGCCAGGTGACAAATTTTTGAGCCAATCTTTAAAAAACAGAGCTTCTTGGAAACAAGACAAATACAAATACAGCTACAATATTAAAATTTATACCATACTTAACATAGAAGCATCTCTGGTATATCTCACAAGACATAGGAATAAGATCTCATGAGTAAAAGCCTTAATAATGTTTAACCATAATAAGAGGGTAGTAGAGAAAGGATCAAGAAGATCTAGTGAATCATTGTGGGGATATGCATGCTGAAGTGTCTTCTAAAAGTGAATCCGTTTCTAAGAGCACAGGTTTATAGAGATGTTCAGAAATCACATCTCTCTCCTGAATACTTGATAACATTCAAATACGAGCATAATAACCCAGCTCACAATGACGAGTTCTCCATGCTGTTGACTGTCTTTTCGCTTTACAGCCCGAGTTAAGCACCGTTTCTGGGATCTGAATGTAGTTTAATGTTTTCTCTGCAGAGTTTATTTTTACAGTTCTAATTCAAGTTTTTCATTTGTAACATCAGTCCATTGCTGACTAGGGAATATAACAAAAAATAGGATGTGTGGAGATGCATTTTAGTTTTTAATTTAGTTGTTTGCATGTATAGCAGTTTTGAATGGGTTTACTTCAAGTCCTGCACTTTTTTTCCCCATCCTTCGAACCACTGTACTCGTGTTCCGATTACCAGAGTCACTCTGCCTTATTTTTCCCTCATATGACTTGAATTGGAGATGTTATGTAGCACAGTCTCTGTTGAACATTGCAGGAAGAGCAAACACTGGCATCGCAAGGAGCCCCGAGCAGGGTGAAAAGGGCTTTGCCTCACTCAACGCAGCAGAGCTGTGGGTACAAGAACCCACGGTTAAAAGTGCAAATTTGTCTGGAAGAGCTCACTGGCTGCAGATCTGTGCATAGACATATATGTGTACATGCATGCAAGCATATATTTGTTTTCTACAGTCTTGTCTTAAGCATGCAAATCTTTCATGGTTTTTATTGAACGCGCAGGTTGGTTGGTTATGAAAAAGCCTTTTAAATCAATAGGAGTCTTGATTCAAGCTAGTATTTGCACTTAACATTGGATGTTGTCCTTTTAGGGCTTTTATTGAAAAGTAAGAGAGACCGTTCAGAGAGAAAATGACCTTAAATTTGGTTAAATAAATTTACCAAAACCAAAAGTGAGCGAAGTCATAGAGCATGTAAGTATTCAGTTAAAGTTTTCTAACCTCCTTGAATGCTGACCTTCGAAATTACATGTAACCATCTGCTCATGAAATCTATGTATTTCTTGAGATCAGGGAATAGGAGTTCAGAGCATGAATTTCCTAAGGGCTAGATTCTTGGGGGAGGCATAACTAGGGAAGCATGACCAGTAATTTCCCAGCCTGAAAATCTCTGGAGTTATCAGTAAAGATAGTGAGGGGAGGCTTTATAATGTGGAGGGCATAGCTGATTAGAAAACTCACTTTAAATGGATACTAAAACAGGGAGAGAAGGATCTTGGCTGGCACTCAAAATTTAAATAGAGCATAAAAAGCTGTTACTTTATTATTTCACAAGGAACTAAAGGAAAGTAATCAAGAATACTTGTATACAACTTATTGTAGTAAAGAAAAATAGAGGGACTGCAATTCAGATTTTGGAATCCAGCAGTTTTATGAACTAAAGCAGTAATAAATCCAAAAAATAACAAAAGGAAATAGAATATAGAAAGCTATTTAAAAACAATTTGAATTAAACAGTGTATTAGTGAGCATTTGAACAAATCTATGCGTTTTTATATCGCTACAGCTCTTGGTTGGGTATAAACAGCAGGATAAAATAGGAAAGTAAAACTGGAAATCACAATTACTGCATTTTATAATGGCCATTTATATTTACAGTATTCATTGCTCAAAGTTGAAATTGTGGCAGCTCTGTAACAACTGCCTCTTTGAAACCTCTTTACTATAAGACACATCTCCTGAGGGCTTACACCCAGGCCCTAGTAAACGTATCGCACACGGACGGCCCCCATGTTTTATCAAGACACAAAATTTTGTCCCTTTTCTCCAGGTACAATGGTATATTTCGCTATCCCTGCTTCTATAGTGCTGCAGGTTATGTTCGAAGGGGAACTGCCTTATATATAGGATTATCTTCGTTATTATTTATTATTTATGCAGAAGAGCAGACAGGTGTAACGAGCCATTAAATGAAAGGTGTCTCTCAGAGGAACCTATGAGCTGGAGTCCCAAGGTTCCTGAACGTGTTTACCTTTAACCAGTGCAAACAGGTTGATGAGCGAGTCTCCGTAGAAGTGGGGTCTCGATTGCACATTAAAGAACGGGCAGGGGAAAGACATGCAGGGAAGGACAACAGCAGAGCAGGAGGGAATTTCAATCTGCTTCAGAGCGCTGAACGTTGGCTAATGCGTCGTGTCACAGAGGTGCAACCAGGTAATTGCAGCTGGTGACTTTAGTTAGGGAAGGAAATATATCATTACAGAGGTTTTACGGATTTTTTTTTTTTTATCAGCAAAAAAAGTTGTCACCCTTACCTTCAACATAAATGTTTTGTCTTTCTATCACACCTTCCACAATGATAAAAAGGCCTATCACAACTTTTATGGAGCTAAGCTTGACAACTGCCTGTAGGCAAATGCTATGTTTGCATCTGACCACACTTCGCAATTTGGGGGTGGATTGGAACAGGAATGGTTAGTCAACTTGCCTTTACAAACTTTATAAAAGCAGCATGTCACAAACAAGGAGTGTATTGCAAGTGCACTGATTCACTCCCATATTTTAATCCGAAAGCTTTCTGTCGAGATAAACAGGTAGGTAGATAGGTAGGTATTAGAATGTCTTGCACCTCTGGCAGTGATTTCAGTCTGCGGAGGGAAGGTGTAAGACATCAAACAAAACTCTCTTCTGATGTTGGTAGTAGCAGTCCACACCTAATTTGACATGTGTAATTAGTATCTCAAGGTGCAAGGTAGCAAAGAATCTTAGCTACAGCCTTTGTAAGAGAGAACAAAGAGCTGGAGATATGCTTATATTTAGCCTTGATGTACTTTCAGTTTTTAAAGCAAACAGAAGTGTTAAATAAATTGCTATGAATAGATTTGAAAAAAAGTGGGAGGCCAACCAGAGCTAGCAACTCTAATCCAAAGGACTGAAAGAGGTAGACTAAGGGGTTTTTTTGGTTTGGGGTTTTTTTTTTTTGGTACTTTGATTTCTTCTTCCTTCCTCCCACACTGCTTATTAACCTCTTCCTACCCCCCATTTCAGCCAGGTTTCCACAGTATTGCTGTCCGCACACAAGGCCTGGCTTTTCAGTCTGCTATAACTGGCCTGTCATCTGCCTTTCCCTCCCGAGCTGGAGGACCACCTCCCTGGAAGGCAACTCTGCTCCTTCAGAAAGGGACTCAGCTGGAAGGCTCATGGCTGATGGCATGTCCCACAAATCCATTTTCCAGAAGCTTCAATATTTATTGCCTTTCGACATGATGAGGACCTGTCCTGACTTGTACGTGGGCTTGACAGCTACTAACCCTATGAATGACAGTGAAAGGAGCAAGCAGAATTGTCAAAAATTCTCCTCCACTTCTTGCTTTTATAGTGTATCATTGGATTTCCTAAAACTGGTAGCAGACAACAAATGTTTAGCATACATAAATAGAAAAAGAACCCTACAAAACCCACCAAGAAGCCAACAGTTGTCAGATTAATTTGTCTCACATTGCTCAGCCAGACATAGTGCCTTAGACCAATTCAAGGGACAACAGGATTGTAAGGCCACCTTTTTCTTCCAGCAGGCTTTATGTTTCATACCTAGGAGGAACTTTATTGTGTCTTAAGATTTAGAAGGAAAACTTTACAAGCTTTACACGAGGCTTCCGCAATTAGTTATCTTCTTTCCAGAAAGACTTCTTTCCTGTAAGTATTAAAGGTGTGTGATTCTCTACTTTCAAGCTGCAAGAAAGCAGAAATGGAGCAGGAGGGAGGTGACAAAATAAGGAAGATGAAAATTTCAGCTGAATAACAGGAGAAACTTCTATCTCTTAACAGACAGCTACAATAAACTTTGTAATAACAGATTGGTCAAAACACTAGAAATAAGCTATAGAGCAACTTCTGCACTGACAGGAGATGAGCTTGTAACCGAGTACCTTTTATCCATCACTAACTTCTGATTGTACCAATAGACCAAGGAGAGGGTGTGGATATCAAAGAAAATTGCTTTAGGGAATTTAGTCTTACTATTAGCTCTTTGTCCTCAGGGATGTTGTTATGAAATGAAAAACACCTCCTAGAGCTGCCATAATGGCAAAATGAAAAAGAATTTCTTATTTGGAAGAAAATGTATGTCAGATGTTTGTGATAGGAGTAGACAATAACATAAGAAAGTCAGATTTTAGCAGATAGAAATGGCTCTTGTGTAACTGGAGACCAGCAGGAACCTATGGCAAGCAATATATCTTTGCTTAAGTATTAATTGCCACCTTTCAGCAACACAGGGTTTCTATCAGTAGGAAGCTTGAAGAGAGAGATTTCTTGAAAGGGAGCATTATCCTTGTGATGTCCCAGTGGTTTCAGAAAGGTAATTGAGCCTTCTTAAAAGAGAAGGAGCTTCTGTAAGTGGCACTGTACTGCCAGTAACAACCTTTTATGCATCAGTAGTTCATTTCTGTTGCAGCATTGTGTCATTAGCATATAGGGATATTTATTATGTACAGAATATGAAAACAAGGCGACTTCTAACAGCTTACCTTGGAAAAAAGGAGCTCAGTTTGTCTGGAGGGGGAAAAGCAATGTTGGCTTACGTATTAAAGTGCATACTAAAATATTATGGTGTTTGCAGAAAGGCAGAAAATCACTGAGGAGATGTTCCTGAACACCTTTTGGGTATTCTATTTCCCACCCCACACACACCTTAGGGCTAGCTTGTACCACCTGGGGACAGGCCTTTGTAAGGGATGATACAAATTTTCCCAGATTCCCAGTGTCTGGGCATACAATAAACAGTCTCACAAGACTGAAGCCTTTGCAACGATAGTCTGGTCGCCTCACAGAACAGTGTCAGCACGTCTTTTCCATGTGCGTGTGCCTGGTATGCAGGTGGAGCAGACCCTGACAGTGCAAGACAGCAGGAACAAACTCCCATGCAAAAGGGAAAACCAACAAAAATATTTCTTGTTCTCATAATCACACATTATTAAGAAACAGACCTCTTGTAGGGGTGGTGCAGGAGACAAGAGCTTCAAATATCATTTACCTAAGCCAAAACCAGAAACCTTGAAGTTAAAGAAGTGGAGAGGAAATCTGGTTTTAGCACTTCACAGTTAGACCATTTCATCTAGAAGAATATCCCTTTCAGAAACATCTCTAAGATTTCTGCTGACTAAGAAGTGAAGTCACTCAGGCACCCAGGGAATTTTACATCAGTAAAACAAGTCATGCCTCTCCTGTAACTTTTATGGCTAGAACCATCTCCTTTTCACCTTCTTTTTATTCCTTTCTTCTCCTCCAGTGACCTCAACTCTGTAATCACTTAAGACAGAAGCAAAAGCGTAAAGATTATACAGGTCTGAGCTCCACAAACTCCTTCTCCTCCCTGCTGCCCCCAATATTCTTGCTACTGGGATCTCCACTCCAGAGAATATTCTTTGGATGAAATCTAAGCGTCGACTGTGCCAACTTCCTAGACCTTGAAAATGCGGTATGTGTTGGCTTGAGATTAGTATCCCTCACTTGACTCACTGGTCATGCCTGCTTTCTTTATAATTCCCTTAATTCATTTCTCATATACATTATTCCCTGCTGAAATGAAAGACAAGATAAAAGGCAGAGAGCTGATGTGTGGTTTGGTGACCCAGGCCCCTGTCAAGAGCTAAGAACTGGACCAAGACCACGAACTCACTTCACATAACCAACTGAACAGCAGTCATATTATAATGATTTTCACAGCTGTTAAGAGCCCTGGCCTTCAGATGGTATATTGAATTTAATATTCCCTTATGCAGATATGTCATCAATTTTTAAGCTCAGAAATTTAACATCTCCCAACACTGGAGTAAATTTCCTGTATTGCGAAGGCTGCAAGGATCAAATCTGCATCTTGTATTCCAGGCGCTCAGCTGTTACACTGTGCCCCACCTTATTGAATTTTACATATACCCAAATTGAACCAGTCTGAAACCCAAAGACTTTTAGTATCCTGTCAACTGTGAAGCAGAACTTTTCCATTAACATAATCCTAAATGGAAATACCATATTTATAAGGTGATATACATTTATAAAACCAGTAAATTATTAACAGTAAGTTTTTTTAGCAAGTTAAAATCATGCTCGTAGCAGTGAAGAGGTAATCAGTTTGTCATTCCACAAAAAGCCAATGTGCACTAATTGCACTTATGCCCCTAGAAGTGAAACAGCTGTTAAATTCCTCACCTTTGCCATACAAAAAGCTATTCTGGAAACATGCATGAAGGCTCCTAGTACAAGTGTTGTGATTCTTCCAAGCATTACATGTCTTTTCAAAAGACATTAAACTATTACCCTCCCATTTTAAGTTCTTCTATGTTTCAACAAAATAATGTTTTGGAGTGAAACAGTGAGTAGCAACCCAGGTCCTATGGAGAGAGAGTTTTCAAACATATGTGGTGGAAAACCAAAGCATAAGATATAAACCACTAAAGCTGTGAAATATTGTACTGTGTCTTTAGAATATGGAGCAATGAAGCACTAATTTACAATTAAATACCACATTTAGCATGCTGTGTATTCAGAATAACAACTCAATAATAACTCAATAATATAATATCCAATACATTCCTCAGTAATGAATGTTAATGATTAGCCTGTTTATTAATGGCTAAAAATGAAACTGCTATAAACTTTCACTGTGGTAGTCAGTAATGATGCATTACTCATATTATTTCCCATTAAAAAAAATTAATTGTTATTGTGCATTGTACCTGAAGTTCCCAGAGGTGTATTTTTGTCCTCAAATGCATGAGTAGAAATTTCTGGAAAACAAAAAAAAACAAAACAAAACAAAAAACAAAACAAAAAAACCAAACAAACAAAAAAAACAAACAAACAATAAATAAATAAATAAATAAACAACCAAAAAAAACAAGCTTTGCTGTATTCTGAATTCACATACTGCATTGCTTTGTTTTAGAAAGAAGTTATTTCCAGAACTGCTCATCACCCACATGGGAACCAACCGTTTGAAATAGTTCCCTGGTTGCTTCCAGCCTGCTTCCACTCCCACCCCAGAAACCCTCACTGTACCCACATTGAGGACAAAATTTTCAAAAGGTCTTTTTGAAAAGCATTTTATTAAAGTGTTTAAAGTCCCGTTCCTGTTTTCTATCCTCACCACCAGAATACCCAACAGCCAAAAAGAGATTTTATCAATGACTGACATCTGCCCAGTGCCATTATGTGTCATGTAGAGCCTTTGTTTCTGCAGCTATGTACCAGCTGTAATATTTGTGAAGTTTGGTGTAAAATCTGTGGTTTGGTCTAAGAGGACCAAGTGTTAAGTTTTGTAGTCATTTCCCAGCCCTATTTCTTAACGCGTTCGTTTTCATATCTAGTCTGTCTATATCATGTCCCATTGCCTGCAGGTCTTCCTGCCCACACCCTTACAACTGTGAACACATTGACTCATTGCAACCCAACTGATTGCTAAAGAGCAGAGAGAAATCCTAAAAAGGATCAAACTGAGGTAAAGACTGGAACTGTGAGAAAATTCACATGAGAATAAGTCCATAAGATTTTTCCAACTGTGGAATAAAAATTAATCAGGAAGTACAGTTACACTCTGCTTGATATTGAACTTAGTCACAAGGCAGAGAGTCTTTCCTAGTCTAGTTTTTGTTTATTGAAGATTAAGGGATATTTGGACCGGGGGGGAGAGGGGGGGAGACTTTGCCAAATTACTAATTCTTATGGTTTATACTATTTTAATTTTTTTTTTCCTAAATAATGGAGAGGAATTGTCATCTTAAAGTCAATCCCTGAGAGGTACAGTTGGAATTAAAAGCACAGTTGCAAAACTGAAGGAAATATTCAATGGCACAAGTGAGGAATACACTGCAGATTTCAAGGTATCCTTCATATATGCTTGTGCCCATTAAGTAAATGGGAACTTCGGTAGAGCCTTCTGTTTGAACATCTGGGATGATCACCTCTTAGTGTGGGTATGTAGCAGGATGAGGGGAGAGCAGAACCCACTACTCTTCCCGAATACCACAAAATGAGGTTCAAATTCAGGCTCTTCTGCAGCTTTGGAGCGTACTCCTATCTAGGAAAAGAGAGTTTGTGATGACGGTGAGCCATTGCGTCTGACACAGACTGGCACCTTTCCTCCCATTCCTTGTCTATATCAAGTCAGAGACTGGCACAAGCAATATAGTATTAAAAAGAAGTTTGAATTTTACAGCTGGTGTGCTTTGGAACAGAAAGGATCTAAGCCCTCATTTCTTGAGTTATCCCTGCTTAAAGTTTGCTACAAATCAGTCTGTGTCCTTCACCTGAGATATGTGAAAATTGGGCACAAGGCTGCAATGCCACATTTCTTCAAGCTCCTGAGAACTAAAACTTTTTCTATTACATTTTTTTGGTTTACATTTTGTGCAACTGTAAATTTATTTCTTAGGTAGACACTGAAGGGGAACCTGAAAGCAGCATTTTTGGTCTTTAGACTAATTCATTACATCAAAACATAAAAACCATAAGCTACAGCTAACAAGGGAAATACCTGTATTACCAAAAGTACAAGTTTTCTACAATAGGAGATTCTAGTTGCAAAATACTGAAAGCGTAGTAAATCCAAAATTGAGTTTCATACAGAGACATTAAGTTCAATGAAAGCTACGGTTAACAGCACTTTTTCCACAACTATGTTGCCTCTTGAAATCATACAAAACGCATAAAGGAATACAACCTAGAAGATAAAATCTACTGATAGTCTATGTTACTTTGCTTGATGCAAAACGAAATTTGAAGATCTCATTGTAAAAGGCAAATGCAATTAATTATTTCAACGACTAGAAATTAGACCCTCACCTTTGTTTTCAGCTGAAGCTTCTTCCTACCCCAATCCTCTCGTCCATTCGTTTCTTCCAAAGACACAATGAAAGAGGTTTTCGTAGATGTCCAGATACTCTCCAGAGCCAGGTCAATCCTCTTGCATGGCAGGGGCCGCACGGTGCCAAGGCTGACCAGAACAAAGAAATATAAATATGAGGAAGGTTGTGGTCATGGCTGATACAATGCACAAAGAGAATAGAGAGCTTCCGAGAAATCTTATTTGGGGTGTGTATGTGGGGGGTCAGAGTAACCTCTCCACCCCTATGTCACCTAGCACAGCCATGCCAACCCAGGAGAAATTTGCCATTGTTATGAACAAAAAGGAAACCAAAGGACCCTTTACGATACGTGGCAGCTCTTCTGTTTTGTTGCAACGTAATAGTTTCTTGTCTCTTTCTGAAGAACGGCTCACAAAGCAGAGCAAAGAGAGAAAAATATTTGCAATAACTGTCCTGAAAAGACAGTTTTCTGCATTTTAATATAAGTTTCTCAAACCTCAAAATTGTGGCCCTTATGCTGTAATCAGTTACCTACAGGACCATGTCCACTGGCTTGCCCATGGCAACGTGAGCACCATGGATGCACACCATGGGTGCAGCAGCTTCATTTCTCCTGCCAGTAATACCAACACGTTCCAGTTAGCTAGGAATATGCATCAGCCCTCTCGATCTGCAAATAGGGTGCTGCACTTTTCTTTGCTAGAAGCACCCATACTGAAAAACCACATTTTCTGAAAGTTTCTGCAACAGAAATCCTTACTTCCATGAGCCTATTCAAATTTTTCTTTTATAGCCTGACATTTAAATAAAGTCCTCAGATTATTCCACTGCACACTTCTCACTTCATCCCTTGTCTTCCTTCTGACTGCTGCACAGAAGAAAGTATTTGAAATTCAATCTTTAAATTTTTATTTCCACAAACTCTTTTTGCTGAGCACGTCATTCCATCACTTCCAACTCACTGCGCTATTTCTGCAGTTGGCAATATTCCTGGTTTTCAATAAGGGCATGGTTTCTGTACAAATAACCAAGCACAGTCCTAGTGATAATGTTGTTTTCCTCATGCCATTTCTCACTTGGGTTGAAGGTGAGCGTGTAAAAACAAATTTTTGGCAAAACCAAATTCCTAAACTCTGGACCTAGCAAAAGCTGTGTATCTTAGAAGCTGGAGGAACACCCTGCATGATTTATAACAGCAGATACAGAACAACAAACAGAACATTATATAAGAAAACAGGGTATCGTTAATTTAATAGTTATTTATGAATACTTATGCAATATTCACAAGTGTTTCACCATCTACACAAAGCAATAGCTCTAATTAGTTTAACTACTCCATAATAATTTATTTATCTATTTATTTTTTTAATTCAGGCATGCTTTGCAATTCAGTCTGGTTTTGTGATTCAAGTAGGGGATGCGGAAAGCAGATAAACAGTCATTTTTTATATGTTATTTATGCAAATATACAACACTAACCAGTAGACCCACTGTTTACAGACAATGCCTTATTCTTGAAAGTAAGCATGCAGTCAAAATGCTAGGAAATGCTTGTTTATCTCCGTCTCATCTGCAAGTCAGATCAAAGCATCAGCTGTTTAAAACAGTTTACTTAGCTCAATTAAACAAATTACATGTAGTGTTTCTGCACTGTTCTGGTCCATGCTAAAATATAATATCTTTTTACATGGGAGTACATAGAGAACACATTTAAGTGCAAGGAAAACCACTACCTTTTAAAGGATTGTAGTAATCTCTTTCTATGTGCCCAGGGATCAAAAAAGAAAGGATTAAAATACTCTCAGTGCTCCCTTTCACACAGAGAAAAGTACAGAAACATCATTGCAAATGACAGCAAGTCCGACACAAGCCCTTAAGGCACTAGTTTGTGCTTGGCCAATGATTTTTTTCCCCTCATTTTTTTCCAGTACAGTGCTGTCTCCCGCTCAGGTCACTGGTAGGATTTGATTATACTCTTTTGGACATTTTAAAGAATGGAAGCAGTTTTCAGCAATAATAGAAAATTAAACTGCTGTTTTGAAGAGTTTATAATTTCAGGTCTTAATCATGTATGACTAAATGCACATAACTTACACCCCTTGTATTTTAAATCACTGGAAATCACCACATGAAAAATAAGTTTGTAGGTTGCAGGCTTTCAGAAACTGTGGCAGATGTGTATATTCAAACTACACATCTAAATAGTGACATTACTGATGATGGCAGCCATCCAATGTGTTCAGGAAAGTTCATGGATTTGCAGGAACTAATGTAGAAGCTGGCCTTAAAATAGAAATCTTTTTTCCAGCTGTCATCATTTACCTGCAAAATGACTGTTTTGGGAATCTTTTTGGTGAAAAGTGCACAAAGATATGCATAATCAAAAAGGGAGGTTGTCATGAAAGAAATTTGTAGAAAAAACAACACATGCAGTTTAAAAGCAGTATTAAATATCATTTTTACCTTCCAGGAAAAACAACTCCACCCCTAGCAGTAGATATAACCCAATTGTTAAAGAAACTGAGATTAAAGAAGTCTCTCAAGAAAAAAAAAGGTCTTGTGTGATAAGCAGTTCTTACTTGATCAAAATTCTTCTGAGTCTTGCATGACGTAAGAAATGCAAACACTATTTGTTGCTGTTGCCAGAGGACAGTCAAAGGTTGTCATTTATTTCCCCCTTCATCCCCATTACAGAAATTGCACCAGTACCCCTAGGTAAAGTTTGTCTATCCTGATCTCTTTTGCCAGTTGAAGGGGCTTCTGAAACCTGCCTGAGAGGATTAAAATAACGCTCATCTAATTATCTAATTCAGATGATGTGTTCTCATACTCAGAAAGGTGCAATTCTTGCCTGGAACATCAAAACCACCAAGGAGAAGTGGCCTCAAAGGGCAGTCATGCAGACCAGGACATACACTTTTTTAAATTTCAGAAAAAAATCAGCAAGCCGGCTATCAAAAGGGGGCCTTGCTAGAGATGGGGGGAGCAGGGGGATTAATTTTTAGCCATCATTTCAATACATTTCTAATTTGTGCCCCAAACCTAACTGTATTCAAAATACTTTTATTCCGTTAGGGGTTCAAGACAACTCTGACCACAGAAGGCAAGAAGCACGCCTTAACCTTTATCTTTAAGAAGGTCAAGATACAGGGCTACGTATGTCCAGAGGGGGTTATATCACCTATTTCCTAGACTGAATGTCTCACTTAATTCCAGAAGAGACCTAGGACTGCACAGTTTAGCAAATATTCCAAAATATCTGTCCTTTCTTCTCCGTTTTCAGACTTTATACAGATGAGGCATGGAACAGTTTCCCAATAACTAACACCACAACCGACTTAGAGGCTTTAAGTTCTATTTTCTACCCTTCAGAAAAGATGAACTGTTACCTTACTTTTATGACTCCAGAGAACAGGATGATTAACTGAATCAAAACATGTTTTATCAGGTGAGACTTGGCAGCTGTAACAACAAGGGTTATTTAGGAGCATCTGAAGGTAACATCATGGAACAATAAAATTCAGTATTTTGTCAGGTGTGTTACTTTGCTATAGACGGGATGAATGACTGACACATGAAGGGGTCAAACCACTTATTTTTATGCAGCTGCATATTTGTCTTCACCTGTTAGGTTCCTCTCTCCGAGACTGGTGACATTCCAGATCTGAATGACTATCCCTCACAGTCTCTGTTTTTCTGTCTCACATATTTTGAAGATTACAGAAATACAATGGGTAATCCATATCGTTAAATAAGCATTTCAAAGATAACGTATATATAACTGTAAAAGACATATAATAGTTTTATGCTTTCCTCTGGTTATGCCGTATTGTGCACAACTGTATTTATAGCAACTTTCAAGAGTGTATAAATCCAGAGTGCACAGTATGAAACAAAAAAATTTGCATTCAAGGCATCAGTTTTCATCATTACTGAGCCCCATTGAAAGCCCAGACAAATTTGTTTCACTAGTTCAGAAGCACAGCATTCTGCTAAATATAACTTGGTGAATTGATTTAGGTGGGAGGAGACACCAGAATGAAATTTATTATATAATTTTACATTCCTCCCGAAACACAGGATGTCTCTGAATGGAGCTCAAAGATTCAATGAAATAAATCAGATGAATCCCTTTTGAAAGACAGCTCAAGGGGAAAGAGTATCAGTTCTTTATGTCACGCCTTCATGCATATCCGAGCATTAGGATGGTCAATGGGCCTGTGAAACTTCACTGGTATTAATTATTTCATTGTTTGTATTAAGTTTTCACTTGCGTAACCTCAAACATGTTGGAAGACTTAGATTTACTACAACAATGAACATGAACCCACTGATTCAATACCCATATTCAGAACCCTACATGTTGATTTATATTCCAGAGGAATCTGCTGGTATACAGAACAACGCTACACATATTTCAATGGGTTTTAATACATTGTTTTAAAGTCCTTTACATTTGATTGGTAAGAAATAGGATGACAAGAGGCCAAGGAGAATATAATCACTGGTAGAAGTTTTAGTCTGTATCCATTCCCTTTACACCTTGTTCTAAATTCAGTTGATTCTGCAATAATAAACAAAGCAACTAACGTTAGCTGTCCAAGCAGCAATCAGGTGTTTATAATGGCTGCCCCCTTAGAAAAGATGCCAGGGAACGTGTAAAACCACAGAGTTTTCACCAAAATTAAAGAATATCCACTCAACCCAGTCAAAATTAGTAGCAAAATGATCTGATCAAGAGCAGTCATTGAAAAAATTATCCACAGCGTATTAAACGTAGCTTTTCCTGATACTGACAGATTAACTTTTTGGTTTAAAACATACTTCTAGTCTACATTTATAGAGCATATACTGGCATTTTCTGTATTTCTTTCAAGGGCTGATCTCAAACAGCAATGTTCACCCCAACCACCTCAAGAAATGGCTTTTGAAAAAGCCAATTTTTTAAGTGCAGTATGAGAAATTACAGTTCTGAAATAGTAGAAAGTAGTCAGAAAAATACCAAGGCATGAGTCATGACTCTTATAGATTGTTAAGCCTAGAACTCTGGTAAGCAAGATCATATGGAACAACTGACCACAATAGCTGTTAGTAAGTCTTCAGAAATCACAGCATCTCTTTATCCATTTTTACCACCTCACTAGGGGAGCAATCGTACCTCAAGATCAATTGCCATCACTGGACCAAAGAACAAGAATATCTGCAGCAGCTCAAGAAATGTGGTATCTTTGAATTCTCATCAAAACAAATGTCCTTTTTTAGGGGCAAAATATGATGTCAAGGTGTGTAAGAAGTAGCCACACCCACAGCATCAGATAAATCATGTGTCTTCATGGAGAAGCTTGATCCAATCAGTGTCTCTTCCAACTGGATTCCAAAATGACCTGGAGCAGGTGGAAGTCACTTGCTCAAGTCAGGAGGTCGTGACAACTCCTGGAAGAGATGGCTGAGGCCAGAAAACGGGGAGAAAAAAAAAAAAAAAAAAAGCCTTTCCCTGCCCATCTGTGATGTTGCATGTGGTCCTGAGAACGTTTGCTTCTCCTAGATTCAAGGGTGGGGTTTAGACCCTAGGATTATGAATTTGTTTCTGAACTAAATGTGTTACATTTCCCACTGCTCTAGCACAAGTATATCTTTTAATCAATTTTACTTTTGCTGGCATTCATCTCGGGTCTCCCTTGACTCCTGAAGTATGAAACACAGCAAGTATGAGAAACTTCCCTTCTTTGTACCACAGATACCACCAAAATCATCTTTCTCATCTTTCTTAGTTGTTTCTGATTTTAACAGGTCCAGTCATTGATTCACTAGTTCTGCTATAATAATTGAGATACAATTTCCTTTCTATAATTTAAAAACACTTAATCCTTTGTTTGTTTTTCCGAGCAGCACTAAAATAGGCAAAAATCTTTGTTTGGTTTTGCACCCAGCACTGTTGAATCGTTTTCCCTTTCCAGATTCATTAACCATTTGATAACCTTAATAATGCACCTGCATGTTTTATCTTTTATCCTCCTACCATTTCATCCAGCTCTTCTAGATCCCTCCAAAAGCTTTTCCTATTCAGCTAAGTAAATCTGAATAATTTTATAGTATCTGCCTATTTTACTCCTATTGTTTAGCATTCCCCCTTAGCTCGTTAAAGACACATTTAAACCCAGCCACCTCAGATCAAAACTGGACCCTATCTCTCTGAGAATCCTTCACCACGTAGAAAAATTATCACTTCATTCCTAACTTCTTCTGTCTTTTAGTAGTTTCTTAATATTTTTATTTAACCATCTTTGACACATTGCACTGAACACCTGGAAGCTTGGCTGAATATAACAAATGCAGATATGAAATATTTTTATTAAGATAACTGGTTTTAGTGTTCCTATGAAAGAAATGAGATCCTTTGCTCTTTTGGGATGTAACCCAAATGAAGATTGTTGAGGACAAAAATGGTAAGTTACTTTAAATGCACCACTGTACAGCCACCAGCTACCATGGAAAAATACTGTTTTGATTGGATTTAAATATACTGGGCAACTGCATTCAAATAAAGATTCAGACTTTCTGGTTCATGCATTATATTCTGACATATGACTAAAATCTTCTGAGATCCAGTAGTAACTGTCAAATTTGTCCTTCCAATTCATATGACTTTGCATTATTTTGAATAATTCTTTTAAACTAAAGTTTTGAAAGACATATATTCCTAGCTTTCCATTTTTCAACATTTATATAAAGTTTTTCTTCTTCCCATTCTCAGAACTATCATTCCCATTATTGTAGAAATTATATTGTTCCAAGTGCAATAGTCATCCTTTTCTAGCTTTCACATTGCGAATAGTCCCTAAACATTACCAATAGATTGCTTGGAATTTTTGGTGGTGGTGGTAGTGTTTTGGGTTTTCTTCTTTAATACCCCTTTTATTTTTCTTTTCTTTTTTTAGTTATTGAAGTATTTAGGTGTTTCTTATCCTTTCTTTCATTATGGTTAACTCAATGAAAAAAAACATTAATTACAAGTCCAGGCCAAGCTCTTACTCAAAGATAAATGTAACACTACTTCAGTTCTCTTAGGCTGACACCACATTCCTCACCAGTATTCAATGCTTTACCTGAAGTTGTTTTGAAAACTTTGAGCTTAAAATGAAAAATTGCAGGAAAAGCTACTGTGCAGATCCTGATCTTCTGAACAGACCAGAAACCCTGCTCAGAAAGTAATGGTTAATAATAATAATCCTGACATCAGCTGATACTTTGGGTGATGTACTTCGAATCCAAAAACAACACCAGCATTTTTTCATAAAGCTTGATTTGTACCCAACTCACAGAGATCTACATAAACTCATTATTTTCATTGGTCTCTTACGGTACGTACCTTCAAAGGTTAGAGCTTCAAATCCTGTAGAAAAAAATGGAATACTTTAAAGCCAGCCAGAAACTGATCACCTACGTACTGCCATTTAGGATGTAAAAGTACATATAATTTATTCAAATACAGAAAGTACACGTAAAATAAGCATGAACATGAAATGGAGACTAAGACATTTTCCCTGCTATTCCTATGTGGGTTCTTCTGGTCTCTTCCACTTTCAATGATTAAAATGAGTCTTTTTTTTTATTTCACAGTAGTCAGAACTTGGAGAAATCTCTTCTGTTTGCTACTTCTTACCCAGTTGCTGTAACACTAAGATCAAGCTTACTTATCTCTTGAAACATAGGTCAGAGTTTTGGGTGAATTTCTGAAATACTTTAAAAAGACTTGCATACTTACTATGGTTAGTAAGTGCTTCTGAAATTTCAGAGCAATACGATTTTCAGTAAAAGTCTTTTTCTTCTCTGAGCCAGCAGAAACTGAAAGTCCTTGAGAGCTAAGTTTGATCAAGAAAAGAAGCTTAATTGAAAAGCTGCCTTTGTAAAATGAATGTTTTCTTCCCATACTATGGATATTTTTAAAGGCTTGCAGAGGTAAAATGAAAAGCAGGCTGGGGGTAAATGCAACACTATATATTTTTTTACTTAATAGTCACTTGTTTTTTACCACACATTTCTCAGAGGAAGGTGAAATTACCCAGCTTTCTAGCAAAAGAGAGAGAAGTTTACAACACAATAAAATCAGATTTTAAAAAAGCTAAAATAGCAATAATAGCTGCAAAAATATGTTAAACACATACACGCACTCAACAAATCCAAATTGGATAGACAAGGAAAAGCCTTCCAAGAATACTATGGAGTAACTTGAGCACTTATGTCCCACAGATACAGCACTGTAAATCTTTTTTTATAGAATGGATATTTATGGACTGTAGGTAGGAACAAACTTTTCTACGGTTTTATGCATTCTCTGAACATCATAACACATTGCACTTTTCACAGACGTTAAAACCAAATTCACATATAACATTGATTGATATATAAACTATTTTTATGGGAGAGCAGTAGCCAGACTTTCTTGCTCATGAAAAAGAAGGGGAGAGAAGACTAGCAAGATACGACAAATTACAAGAGATAAAAGGACATCAATCAAGGCAGGCAGCGGTACGCTGATGACTGACAAATACAAGGTATGTATGCTACTACAATCTCCAGATAGTAGTACCAGAAAACTCTAAAATATAAAGTGGAAAGCTGCTATTTTATGAAATATGACAAAGTTAGCACCGGCAAAACTTGAAAGTTGTATAAATAATCGACCAGGAAAGGAATAGTGAAACCACGTACTGGAGGAAAAGCTGGTATTAAGATGGCAGGTGCAAGAAGAGATGGGATTGGTATTTGCTGATAAAGTAGCAGAAGAAAAATATATCAAATCCAGCATCAGCTGTCCTGTAGGAGTAACTCACTGTTATATCATTACTTTTGTCAGAGGCATCATGTGGAACAAGAGCAACAGTCTGCAAGGCACCAATATAGATATACACACCAAGAAATGGATGAGGAAGGGCAATTGGGAGTTATTGGGCAGTCACGTAGCAGAAAGTCACTTTACAATTATATTTGAAGAAAACTTTCTCATCGTGCTGCACCATTTTCATTCCCCTCTGAATAGTTAGCCTGAAGCCCTACACTGTTTTCCTTCAGGAAAACCCTCAGGAGAGCTCTGTTGCAAATCAGGGGAAGATCTCTCCCTTTAGAGTCAACGTTACCTCTGTTTGCAGAAAGATCACATAATACGCCATGTTATTAGTGTCAATTGCTTACATCATGAGTACTGAAATCTGAAATTATGCGGGTGAGCTACATCACTGGTGCAAAGGAGCTCATGCCTGGGCCATTTCAAGCTCCCTGCTCTAGTACTGTAATTAATACACAAGCACGTGCATCATTTCAGCCCTCGTGCTATGCTTGTTCTTTAAGAGATTCAAAAGCATATGCTCAGTCGCACATTATGAATTGAAACGAGAATTGGAGGCATTCCAAAATACGTGCCTGCCCAAGTTATCTCAGGGAAAAAGTCAGTGCATAATGAAGTCGTAAAGATAATTAAGTCTTGGGAAGACAGTGACAACTCGAGCAGTTACTTGACAGTGTCCTGAAGTTCACCCACATCTCACACACATGTATCGACTCCAGAGGGGACACCCTCGCCTCACTGAAACCAGGAATAGAAATTTCATTAACTTCAGCGGGGTGCAAATTTTCTCAGTAATTGCTGGGACATTTGCATTCATGGTGTCTAAGGAAGGCACATACTATATATGTGGTTTTAGATAGATAATTCTGATCTGCTTGCAAATGGGAGGTATTTTTCTTGAATTATGACTTATGTCACCGTTAATGCTATACCTGCATAAAACTTCCTAGCCTATTCCCATTTAAGAACAAACAAGCAGTTTCTCTAAGACAGTGACTTCTGCTACTTGTATGTGAAGGATTTCTCTGTGTATACTCATATCCACTATCAATTTCATTCATCATAAATATTTTACAGAATGAAAGTCAGGTACTATTTTCTGTGTCTTTTAAGCATTCACTTATTTATTACCTCATTGCAGCTAACCATCAATAAATTGTTCGGGGTTTTTTTCTTTTTTTGTTTATGACCTCAAAATTTGTCCTGTGAGACCAATTTGCTGTTTGTAATTAATTACTTGTTGCTGCTTGTTAGAGCAATGCCCCCTGTCCCGAGAGGAGCATTTACATGCTCCCAGTGCTTTGCAGACACTTCCCTCCTCTGTCTAAAGGAACATTCTGCTCATTTTGATGCATTTTGCAACCTGGCGTAAACAACGACACCATTTTCTGTCCTGGCAAAATTAGATTTCATGGTCCAGATGTCAGAGGAATAACGGGAATCCATTTGGCACATGCAAAGACCTGCCGGTGCGGGAATTACCTGTGACTGTCACGGATGACAAGTGTTAATTAATGTTTTTCTTCTGAAGGAACTATCATACTGAATGGACCCTTTACCTGTCAGCTTTACGAGAAAACCCTTTTCACTCCTGACAGGTCTCTCCCAGACTTCAGCTCCTTCTTGGTCTGTAGAAGTCCTACGTCCAGCCTCAATGGCTATGCCTTCAAAGAGAAATTAAAAAAAAAAACAAGCAAGCAATTCAATGCCCCTTTATAGAACATGTTGGCAGCGAAACAGAATTGAGACGAGATGTACAATGGGATGCGTAAGAGTTCAAAGGACAAAGCACAATGCAATTACATTCTACAGATGTGCTGAACACCCTGCGTTCGAGCACCGTCTAAACTCCTTTGCAGCCTCAACGTCTCACTGTCAAGCCCAGAGATGATGGATAGATGAAAACAATATATTGCCCCCGTTGCCATGGCAGCTTTCCTATCAACCTGCTGATCAATGCAGGGAGTCCGAATTCCCCACGCTGTTCATCTTGTCAGAAGTGTTAGCTTCCCTCAGGTTTGGCAGCACACTGCCCGCTGTAGCTTTTTAATGGCATCTAACCTAGGCTGACATGTTATATGAAGTAGATGTACCTACGTGGGTTATATAGCCCTGTGGTAAGAAACGATCCCTCTTCCATGCACGCTTCTGTAATAAATGTCGGATTCATTCTAGGACTGACTTAAGAGCAATTTCCACATTGTGAACTTACAGCTGGGTGTGCTCCCTCACACATTTTATATTGGTCCTAAGGCATCGCAGGCTGGCGCTCATTAAATGGGTCTAATTCCGGGGCAAAGTCCAGCTGAACCGAGCTGGGCTCTGGAGGAGCTGGTGCAGGACCCTCTTACTGACTGAAGAACAGCACATGAGAGACCTGCAGAAGGGGCAGGAGCAAAGGGCTGCTATAACCCACGGTATTCAATAGAAAGAGGAAAGCTTTCGGCACAAAGTCAATGAAAACGTTCCCATTAGTTTCATAAATGCAGTTTTCACGTAGATAATTAAAGACTTAAAAGTCCTTGGGTGACTAAAGGCTTTATTTTCAAAGCTACTGAGGAGCTTGAAGGTACCCATTAGTTGTCTAGAGAGATTTCCAGTAGACTTTTGCATCTTTTAGATGCAAGGTTCAATTTCTGTTATAATAAAAGTCCCAAGTTTCTGACTTTGTTTCATGTGAAGCCCAACTTGGTACTGACTGGTCCAACAGGTAGCTATCCATTGCATCTACTGGTAAAAATAATTTATTGTGAATTATATCCAGCACTTCTAGCGTCAGTTCAAAACCTTTTTTCTTTTACAGCCAGAGAGATCAAGATGCACATGCTCGTTTTCGTTGCAAGAGGCGTATGATACCTGGGCATGATCAAATGAACTTCCAGTAAAGTTATTTAAGTTCAAGTGTAGTTCCCTGTGTAACCTTAGCATACAGTTTACTTATATGTGCATTTTTTAATGTGGTATTTATCTATAAAAATATCATACATAACATGGGTCCCAAAATTGCATCTTGTAAGGTATTTCTGGAACAATGCTGATCATGCTATTTAGTGGTAGTTCAAAATGTATAGTGTGCTTTTTTGAACTTTCTCCGGAAATACTTCTATGAACATATTGGAGGTTCTAAATTCTGAGTTGAACAATGTGGAATGCTTGTTTTACACTGTCTCTTCACCACTTGCAATATAGCAAATGAATGAGGTCTAGGGTCTTTCCCTCTTAAATGCTAGCTTTGATTACCTTTTGAAAGCAGCTACAGCTGAAATTTGAAAAGAATAAAGGAAAAACAAAAATAATATTGGAAAACTAAGAACAGACATATAATATAACATTAAGAAAAAAATATTGAAAAAAGGAACATTTTTTGCAGAAAAAAAACATAAAAGGGAAGTTTTCAGCTTTAAGAAAAGGGTAACATTTTGAATGAACTTTCAAGCAAATATAAAAGTAGATTTTTGCTTATAATTTGTGAAAATAGCTGTCATTAGCATACATGACTGTGTGAACACCTACCAAACACTGACTCTGCATCCTGTACGTGGGGCAGCGTCACGCTCCCTCACGCACTGAAAGAACACACCTTCAGTCCCTGTCTGACCAAAACTACAGCAGTGGATAATTCAAAGACAGACAAGAGACATACTTCAAATGAAAAATTAGAAAGAAACATTACAGTCGGTTACTGCAAGTGGCCTGCACATCCTTCACAAGTTAATGCTTGTAGCAAAGGATACAATATGCATGAGCAAATTCAGCAGAGGAGCCTTAAGCCCACTCAGGACATGAAGCAACAAAGATAACAAGATGCTGTTTCTGTTAACAAGATACCATTAAATAAGAAGATTTGTCATAGTAATAAAAAATATAAGCAAAAATAGATACGGCTTCAAAACTGTCGCCAAAATGAGCAATTCTTCTCAAGCAAAACAAGATAAAGGCAGGCTTGTAAGTGAAGACACATACAACAACAAGCCTAAGTAGCAAAGACAACAACAAAATGAAAGAAAACAAAGAGATTAGCTTAGGAAAATAATAGACAAGAAAATAAAACCAGATATAACTCCTCTCTTGGGGAAAAGAGTAGAAAATCAGAACAAAAGGCAGTGCCTTACCAAGCACAAACAAAAGATGATGGATGAAAGGAAAACAAAACAAAACAAAACAACACAAAAGGACTGCAAACGTGGAAATATTACATGGTTCTGAATAGCCACCCAGTCAGAATTATTTCAAGAGGTACTTAAAGAGAAAAATTTATTTTGCATGTAGGCACATGTACAAGAACAAAATGCATCCCTCTCTTGCCAAAGTAGTCACTCAGTTCCTGTGTCCTTTACCAAACTTTTCTAAGGGGATTTGAATGCACAGCTTTGTTTTCCAGACTCTGTGATTTGGTCTCGGTTCCCATCAATATCATTAGTCACAATGCTTTTGTATTTTTCCTTGCAATGACATTTTGTGAGTCAGCCAACAGAGTGGCCTAGAGATAATTGACAGGCATCACTCAGAAAGTGCATTCCAGACTCAGAAATAGCAAAGCAGACCATACAGATGAGTGCACGGGCAGGCAGACATTACGTTCTACCCTTTGTAATGATATTAGAAGAAGATTGACTTAGTATTTAAGAACAGGTCATTTCTTTTTGTCTGAAAGAATTATGAAAGTTGGTTTCCTGGTATGAAAGTCTAAGGGTCTAAATCTAAAATCTATAGAAATCAATAGGAAAAAATAAGGTAAGTGGCATTTTTTGTGTTGATTTCAGAGACCTGTGAATCACTTTCCAATACATTAATCATAAAGCACAAATAGAAGTGAGATTTCTTTTTTGTATTAAAATTTTTTATGGAAAGTTATACAAAAGCCAAACAGCAGGCTTAGCAACAACACCAAGTTAACCTTCCAAAATAATACTTTTCTCCCTTGTCCTAACCAGATATATGTAAAAAGATGACTTGTAAAACATTAGAGCTGGCCAAAAAAATAACTATACTTTGTTCCAATCCTCATTTCTTGAGCAAAATTTGGTTTTATTCAATGCTATATCTGAAACATTTTCATGGAGGAATAGTATATCTGCACAGAGTTTTAAAGAAAATTACCTCAGTTAGCAGTTCAGGAAAGTGCTGTCCTGATGGTTAAATTGGAACAAGACAGAAGAAATGGTTGAAATTCCTTTATTCAGTGGCTGCTGGGTACCTACATGTACATGCTCACATGGAGCCGTGTGTGAGACGTGGCTGCTGCAAAGACTGGCAGCGGATTTGCCCTTCCCACCTCTCCGGAGATGGCCCAGCCAATTATGCTTCTTACACCTCTTCTGCATGCAAATATCAAGAATACATAGATATTCTTACTGCTGTCTAAAAAGGCAAGAAAATGAAGTATCCAAAACAGCAAGTATTTGCATGAGTTGAATTGAGATCTTAAAAAAAAAAAAAAAAAAAAAACACAAAAAAAAAAGACAAAAAACCCCAAACACAAAAAAGCAACAATTCTAAAAGTAGATGACAAGATTACTTGAATCTCTCTATAGATTTCCACAGCAGGCATCTGCTTTCTCCAACGCTTTGTCAAAAAAAGGTTTTTTTCCTACCAGAATAATGACAAGAAGTACATCTTCATAAGGATTTTACCAAAGTATCTTGAGTAAAGAAAGCTTTCTAGTATTTATTTTCTGTGGATTTCTTATTGGGCCAATAAATTTTTTGAATTGCTGAAGTAATGTATATTGTAATAAAATAGACATTTCACCCTTCCTAAACAGCAGGAGACAAAGTGCCTGTGGTGGGAATTCTCTGAGCAACCAATGCCAAAGTTGACTGCTGTCTCCAGACAGACTATTCTCTCCCAGGACAATGTAGAAGTGGACTTGGATATATTTTTGGTGCCAAATTCCTTTTATAAGCCTAACGCTTTCTTTACTTTGAGACCATCTATTCTAAACAGCTGGACAGTCCTAGTTTGAAGGCTTGAGTTTCTCCTTCTCGGACTCAGGAGCAGGAGGACAGAAGTTTCCCAGCCCCTCTGTGAGGCTCGCTGACGTCTGCTCCACAGCTTGAGGCCCTTCAGGTCCTTTCTCATCTCTTTCCGGATGGCCGATGAACCATCTCCTCCCAAATAGATGCATGCGAGAAACAGGGCCATTCACTTTTGTTCAGCCACTTATTTTTGCAAAAACAATAGCTGGAACACTTTACATTTACAAAAATAAAACATGGATTCCCACATAAATCCTATATTTAAGCACCTTCTGTCGTATGTAAAATAAATTTACAAAAAATATTCTTCTGCAGAGCAGACAAGTGAATTAAAAGTGTTCCCAAATTTGAAGAGAAAGCTCTGGGACTAGAGCTGTGTGAACAATTGATTGTTTCAGTGCACTGTGAATTTTAGCAGGTGTTGTGGTGAACCTCTAGTTTTGTCTTGGAAAAAAAAAAATTAAAAAAAATCTCCTGTTTTTGTAAACATTGTCGCAAATGAGAGCATGGCGTTGCCTCAAGTTACTGCAAGGGATGCACAACCCCAGAATCTGCTGCCAGCATTTTCCCAGTCTCATTTCTAAGCTTGAATGACCATTCCAGTCTGGTTTTGAATTTTGACTCTCTTACTTGGTAGAGAAAAAGGACACAGGTTAGAGAAGACAGATGGTGAACCTTCTACCGCCTTACTGACCTTGTGATGGGGAAGGAGACAGCAGAAAGGTGGTCCCAGGAAAAGTGCTTGCTGCAAAAGAGAGCTCTGAGGGACATCCCGACTGCCTCATGCCCGTGCAGATAATCCGTACTACTGCCAGCTGGAAGAAGAGGAGGAGAGGTTTTGCTTTAACTGATAATCCCTGTTTTACAATATCAAAACACAGCTGCTAAGCTAGTTTGCTGGGAGTTTTGGTGTGGTTTGTGTTGGATTTGGGATTTTTTCGTCCCCCCCACTAAATGGATATTATTTAATACAACTCATAGGACGCAGGTTCTGCTTACATCCAACAAATACATCCATCTAAAATTCACACAGTTCTCCCTCCCCTCTTTGCAAGACAGCAATTTTATCCTGTGCAAGGATGTCTTCCTCTGAACAATTGCTTCATCCATTCTGAAGGTGGTTAATTTTGACTAGCAGATGTGATAAATTACATATTAAGTGTTCTTAATAACTAGAGCACAAAATATGCACAGAAAACTCACCATCTCTTCTTGGGTTATTGATTGAGTAGGTTCTGTATGTAGTAGATGTAGATGCAGTGCTCCATGAATGCGTGCAGTCTGCTGGGATTGTGACTGCTCTGTTACATGGTTGAAAATATATAAATTAAAAAAAGACCAGCGCTTCTGAAAGTTGCTCTAGGTCATAAAAAGAAACGCATACTTATCAGAACTAACATCAAGAAAAAGATAGGGAGGAGCCGAGTTATCTTTAGAGTGATAACAGCAGTGGAAAAACATTATCTGCTGAATTTCAAAATGTGCATCAGGCATTCTTCATGCACTGAAAAAGCCTCAGGCTCTCCTAAAGATGCTGGGTTTATTCTGTCCCACATTGATCTCAGAGTGAGAGCTAAAATTAGGCACTCTTCTTTTTAAATTTAGTTGTTCGGGATCTTTCTCAGTTACAGTGATGACAATAAGTGTGCAAAACCATGGTGGTTCCACGTTGGCTGCTTTTGGGCTCCTGATGGGCACTTCTGTAACCTACTGCGCAGTGGTAGGTAGTGCCATATAGAGGTACGCAAGAACAACATCTCCTGGTCCAGAAAACTCTCTCTTTACTGTCTTACAGTGGGAGGTCTTGGCAAACAGTCCTGTTTTAATGGTTGTCACTGCGATAACCTCAATTCTCCCCTCACCTACTTTTCTATTCCTCCTCCCTCCAGGCTTGTCTGTTCCTCCACATTTTCCAGGACCATCTGTATAATCCATCCTAAATGTTTTTTCCTCCAGTTTATTACTTGCGCAGCACCCTGTTTCAGTCAAGTGTCAAACCCCTTCTTAGTAGTGACAATTTTGTTGATAGCATTCAGCTCTACTATGGTCTTGCATTGCCCCAAATTACAGCTTCCACCTGCAGCAATCTCTATAAGTATCTTCATTCCAACCTCTTTTAAAGGTTGCCTAAAACAAGTAAATGAAAAGCCTGCTGGTTGACCTAATTGGCTACTGTTAGGTTGTCACTCAGCTCCACCTCGCACTAGCCATTAAGCTAGAGGGCATCATTTCCTGTTAATTAATAGCCTAGATTACAGTATTTTTTTATCTGAACTTCCTTCCACCGCATTACAATCAAGTGAAATGCTGACAGACCCAAACACAGACTCTCGGCCAAATCATGATCATCAGTTTAGTTTGCTTTATAGCCTCTCCTTGCTTGTGGATATCTGTTTCTCAAAATGTGATTTCCTTCCATATGGCTTGCAAAAAGAAATTCGGGACAGTAGTGCACACAGAACTGCTTGGTCAATACATTTGTTTACTTCCATCACGGTGGCCCAAAGCACTGATTCATCATGAAATTAGATAAGCAAAGAAGCAGCCAGCCAAAAAACAAACTGGAAGTACAAACAACAGTGGAAAAAACCCTAAAAAGCTGTTAAGCAAACTATATTTAAGATACTTTGTAACATGGTCTAGTGGGCAGGGAAGATGGTTGGACTCGATGATCTTGTAGGTCCTTTCCAACCTAAATGATTCTATGATTCAAGTAAAATCAGTGTACAGTTAAACTGCGAAATGACCGACAGTTAGATGTTTCTGTGGATTGCCATATGGATCTGTTAACAGGTCTATTCAATGAAATTAAAATGGCAGTTTTTCCTATTTACTGTAATAAAATGCATTTCAAGGAGTGTTAAAAATATCATGGCTTCTTATGTGATGTTAAAAACCATCATGCATAAAACCAATAGCACCTGGCCTGCACAATGAAAGTAAAAACTTGGAAGTTTACCATAAAGAGTTCTGGCAACATTGTGTTTGCTTTCAGTGAGCCTACACGGAAGTGTTACTTCTGCAATTAACTGTACAGCACAGAAATTGGATATAATAATTTGTACCAACTTTAATGTCTTCTAAGCATGTTATGAACAAAAGGTTTATTTGGCCATATTTTAGACCATTTTTACATTTATCATAAGTTGCAGGAGAAGACTAACTATGATTGCAGCACAAATATTGACCAATTTCACCAAAAAAAAAAAATCAAGAAATTGTTTTCACAAGCCTTTCAGAGAGAGATTTTATTTGTGAAGGTTTTGCTGGAAAGATTAGCTCCATATGAAGAGTTCATTTCATTGACGTAATTTCAGTTTTATCTTGTACTTTGATCTAGCAGAAAGCTTGCAGAAAGCTTTCAGAAATATGACAGTACCTTGGGGAAATCTAGTGTCATGGAGATATTACAAGTCCAGATAATTTCTTAAAGAGAAACAAGTGTGCTTATATGCTGGTAAAGGAATAGTTTAATGGGCTGGGTGTGAGTTTTCAAGCCACGTATTTTGTATGTACTAGTCAAATGGTTATTAAACTAAATTGCTTAACAATCCAGAACTTTTCAAATTACTAAGAAAATATTCTTACAGAGAAAATATATAAAGAATCTTTGCTGATCAGCAATCTGTTAACATAAACTGACTCAATATTGTATTACTTTGATTCACTTTAGTAGACCAGAAAAAGCATATTGTATGAGATTCATAATGACAAACATTTTACAGAAACATTATTGGTGAAAATTGACAAATACATGTTGCAATCGTGTCTTCATGATTTTCAATAAAGAATGACAGGCTTGCTAATGAAAACATTAATGGTTTTTACAACTCTTTAAATTGCAGACTTGATTGAAAATGCAAATTTGATTTTTATCCCTGTTTGAATCATTCAGACTCTACTACTACTATAAATTTTGAGTTCTAATGTAAAATATATGGCTCAGAACTGTCAGATCAGCAGAAGTTTTTTATTTCTTAAATATAGGATTCATTAATTTCTGTGTATATCCTATCAATTTGTTTAAATGCCTCTATGACTCTTAAAACTCCTAAAATAGCTGCTGTCAGCTTTTTAAGCCTTTGGCACTCCCAGTCTGTGTCCTGCCACTTCTTTAATATAGTGAAATACATTGTATCTGTAGTCTACTGGGGAAAAAAGATTTTTAAAAATGATTCCTTAAAAAGTCAGGAAAAGATAGTACTGGTATTTTTCAGCAAAGATCCCATAAATCCGAAATCTTGGTTTCATCACTCAAGCAAATCTCCTGTGGATTTCAGAGTTCAGTTCTGAATATTTTTTTCAATTGAACATTTAAACTAGCTTGTAAAGGAGCATTAAAAAGGTAAAGTTGGAAATAAATAATTAACTGTTACAATCTAGCTGATTTTCAGGTTGTTTATTGCACATAGCCATGTAGAAAACCATTGACAGATGTGTTTACTGCTATAATTTGTTAATTACATATACACAATCTATGAAATTATTATTACTATTACTATTATTAGTATGTGAACAATAAGCTTTTTCATGAAGGGTGTAGTCACTTAAGATTCAGTATTACAGCTGTCAGTTTATGTGATCAAGCTTAATTTTGGCCTGTGAATACTCCTATTGAAACTTTATTTAAATATTGTGTGGCTGGGTTGTCTTTTTACATCAGTTGCTCTCAATCAATTTAGACAAAAAGAAGTTACTTGCTTTACTCTGGATACTTTCACATCCTTGTATTTTGGGGGAACACTTTATTATTATCCATTTGAGAATCTCTCTGCTGAATATCTTAAAAGCTCTTAGTATTCATAGAATCTTGTTGTGCTTGTTTGCTAAAATGTAATTAAGGAGAGAAGTCTGCAGGTTTGATAGAATTCATTTTCAGATAAATCAACAACTCTGTCAGAGTAAATTAGGCATCCCACCCTGAACTCCAGATATTTCAATTGGAACACTTATGCTGTGAATGAGACATTTCTGTCAGGAATGTGGTATGTGTAGAGCTCTAACTGATCCAGCTTCACATTAATGCATGAAAGAATTCTTTGTCACTCTTCTATTCACAAGTCACACAAAGAAATATGGCAAAACCCTCATTTCTCCTGTTTGCATTCATCTGGAAACAAAAAGGAAAGATAAACAATTGTGACCTTTTTTGACAGAACACAATTTAAATAGACCCAACGTGATATCCAGGATATATGAGAATTAAATGTTGTCTTCCCTTGATGTATTTGCAAAATAAATGTTAGAAGTGAGAGCTCTTGAGCTAAATGAAAAAGCAAAGGATCAAATTTTTCTTAACAAAAGGAGATTAAATACTGCATAACTGAATCCATTGCATGGCCCCTGCAGTCCAATATCCTGTTTTCCATATTATGCAAGACTGTTCTAGGAAAAGCTACAAAACCCGGAGTAACATGAGTATGATGAGATTATAGACAACTTAGCAATTTACAGAAAATAACACTGAGAAGAACACTGACAATCTCTGCAAAAGCTCTAATTTTCTATAAACAAATGTTCTAAGCAAACACAAAATAAGGCTGATCCTATTATGCATGTGAAATGAGAAAGACCATGAGAAGCATCCCATCTGTTTGCAATCATGAGCTCTGTGTGCTCTCTTGAAAGTTGTGTAGCTGCTTTTTTTTCCAGTCCTCCTACCTGGGCATCTGACCATCCAATTATTCCATGCTCCATCCGAGCAAGGTAATAGAGATAGTTTGTATATACTGATAGGAAAATTACGCAAGCTGTAGTAAATTACCACAAAAGAATTAGTCAGAGCAGTTTAAACCCTACTTTACCCTGAATCACATCAAGCTCAGCGTTAACCCTGCACTTTTCAGAAGTCTGATATAGGGACTTCTGTTGTGGATCTGCTTTTTAGCCTGGCCTGATACATCGTAAAAGCTGCACTTCTTTCAAATCCAAGCTGATCCTTAAAACAGCATAGCTATATTCCAAGATCACTGTGCCTGATCCAATCATTCTCCCAAAAGACTGCATACTCTGGCATTTAGGTTTTCCCAGAACCTCTGATTCATTCCCATATATCAGGTCAGGAGAACAAAGCAATAAACAAGGGATTTGATTTTTACCCTGTAAATGAGTGGCATCAAACAGGAGAAAATTACATATTCATGCCATAAGTATACAGAAAAAGTATCTGCCAGCAATGTGCTCATAGGCATAATAAAAACCAAACAAAAACATTAGCTGCAGCAACAGCAGTAAATATGAAGTAGAACATCTAATAAGATTCCACTAAACTTTTTTCTAAATCTAGTCTAAATGTAGTCTTGCTTATTAGCATTTCTGGAACTTGGCTATGCAATGAAACATGCTAATTTTTATTTATCTAACATATGGAGAAAAAACAGTTGCATGCCAAAGAGTTTTAACAGTGAGAAAAAAATATTGACTTTCAGTGCTTGAATTATGTAAATGAATTAATTTGAAATTAGAGCATAAGGCCTCCAAGCATGGGAAGTCAAAAGAACACAAAGGTTATGTCCTGTCTTTCATAGCTTATTTGGGGATCTGAACCTCCTTATTGCAAAATTTAGTATCTAAACCATCTGTCTTTTGTCTAAAGTGTTAAATATTTGTAGAAAACAAGTAGGTTTTAAGAGAAAACAAAGCAGCAGTGATTTAAATTTACTGAAGTCCTTGGATTCAGTTGCACCATTTTCGCTGCATTCATCTCTGATTCAGGAAGGGTTCCCAGGCCACAAAGTGGCTAAGACCATGGAAATCAAAGTCAAGCGTATGCTGATGCTTTCTTTGGATGATGACGTTACTTATTACACTGTAATAATTTTATGAAGACTCTGGTTAAGTTAAAATAAATGAGTGCTAAGTTAAATTATTGCAGAAAAATTCTAAGCCAACAGCTGATATAATAACCGCAACAAAACCCCAAGATTTTCAGGTTTAAAAAAATCATAATATTCGAAGTTCATGTTTGTTTACTGAACCTTTCTTTCTGCTTTTTATTTTATTTTCCTCTCCCCTACCCCTGAATCCTTGTATATGACTCATAATATTGTTTCATTACTTAATTAATAATAATAACAGTATGCATGGCGCCATATTCTTGGCATTGTGTAACTTTTAACATTTTGTCCATGTTTAATATCAAGGGAGATCCAAGTTCCAAGAATTATAGGTAAAAATAATATAACAATTCTCGGTTGGTTGGTTATGAGTTGGAACTGTAAGACTAGACACTGCTTTTAGAGTAGAATTTGTTGAATTTGTTGCTATTACTCTAGTTTTTCATCATGTAAATTAGAGACAAGTTCCTTGCATTCAACTAAAACATTTCTAAATCTGTTTTTCTCCTATCAGTTCAAATAAAGGGCTTAGCCACTTTCAGATGTCTAATACACGATTTTGGAAGGGATTTCCAGCCTGACATTAAAATTCATTGCTTCATATTCCTGTCTGTAAATCTAGATATCAAATCAATAATCTATGTTAAATGGTTTTCTTATATATGCCCCTACAAGGGAGGTTTTGCACCTCTTTTGCCCATGCTTCTTCCTCCCCAGTCCACCCTGATCCCTCTCTTTCCTTTCCTTCGGTCCTTCCCCTTAACATCCCGTAACAAATCTGACACATGGCTACAATCCCTTTCAAACAATCCCAGAACGGTCTTTCTCCTGCACCTCATAATAAGTCCTCTACCCTCGTAGGAAATAAGCCCTTGTGGGTTTCATGGTTTTACAGGAAGGGAGGATTTCTTCTCTGGTTGTGTTTGCAAGCCCCGTGTTGGCAGGTTTCACGGCAGGGCCAGTGCTCAAATCACCGGCCTTGACAGACTGAAGGGCAGCTGATTTGGTGGGGTGGGTGGGCTTGCGCTGGTCAATGCTCCCCAGAGCCTTTATTACTTTATAAAGGCAAAGCTTTTTGAATATCTATGAGAATTATACAACTAAATCCTTTAAGCTGGGAAAGACAGAACTTTAATTAAAAACTTAAAGACTTCTTTTCTAAAATTACCCAGAAAATACCTTATTCTGTTCAGTACAATCACCATTTTTTCCCCAATATATGTGTCATTCTTTTAGGTTTATGTAACCCTATGTCTTAAATTGGAAGGTATGTAAATTGTTGTTAAGATAATACACACACCCACACAGAATTTCATATTAAATTATTTCCATAACATTAAGGTGATACTGAAAGATATATATATAAAGGGAAGGAATACTCTCTGAAACTTATGCTGCCTTTCACTGACTATGAACTCACTGTTCCTTCTATATGGAATTACAGAGAAAATTTAGACCATTAGTAGTTATTTTGAGAGATCATAGAAGGCAGGTAATGGTACCTGAAACCTGGAAAAGGGCAATTTGTTTTTTTAAAAAATCAAAAGAGGGAGGTAGCATGATTGCAGGCCTTGAATGCCATGGAGAAGCAGGAGACATATCTTGTTTTAATTAAGGTTTTTGATAATGTGTCACTTGACATTTTAAAATTATACATTTTTATAACTGATAGTATTATTATCGAGCATGTTTTGTGTTTTTTTTTTTTTTTTTTTTTTTCCCCCTTTCAAAAATAAAGTTTCCTTTGCATTAATATTCAGTATATTGTAAGGCTTATAACATTCAATATGTGTGTTGTTGACTTCTATGTGGGTATGGTATATAAATTCATGAAATATATGCATGATACTGAGTTGCAATAAACAGAATGAGAAAAAAATTGGATGTATAGCATTTTTACAGAAGGCATATACACATGGTGATATAACCATATGGACAGGACTCAAAAACTTTATACTTTCCAAAAAGATTAAAACATTATATTATGATTTATAAACAGGAATATAGACTGCAAGATATATCCATTGTACTAACTAGCAGTGAAGGCAACAGCTGTTCATTTATATTACCTCATTTTAAGGCATCCTTGAGGGCAAAGCAAAGAGTTTGATCAGATTTGGGAAAAGCATGACTTAAAATTTCATGAAAGGCAAAATGAGTTTTTAGTAACTTGATGAGAAAAGTTACTGAAAAGAATGGGTTTCTATTATTCATAAATTTGTATTTATCATGTCCAGGATGGGTAGAAAAATACATAATAGGCTTAAGTTTAAACAAAGGAGATTTAAGGTTAAGCATTAGAAACTTTCTAATAGTACTCATGGTGAAGCAAGCAGATACATGTCTCTAAGGAGTGTTGTCTTTAAAATCAGACTCAAAATTATCAGAGATATGGCACAAATAACATTCTTGCCATGGAGTAAGGAGATGGACTAGATGACCTGTTAAGGTCAGTGCTCTGTGATTTTCAGGACTTAAGAAGAACATAATTGGAAGAAGGCAATGGTATATCATAATTGCTTCTTTTATAACCAATAGTGGTTGTAGTGTGATAATGATTGCTACAGAATGATAGACTGATAGAGAAATTTAGGAGGAGCTCTGTGAAGGTCACTCGGTCCAACCTCCTGCTCAAAGCAGGACTGACTCTGAAGGTTGCTCCATCCTTTTTGTTGATTTTTAATATCTTTAGGGGTGGAACTTCCATAGCAACTAGTTGCAGCATTTAACCACACTCATTGTGATATTTTTCTTCATAGTTGGAATTTACCTTGTGGTGCAACTAGTCTCTTCAGTGCACACGTGTAAGCATTTGACTTACCGTGTCTATAACCACCATGAGGAAACTGAAAATAGCAATTAACTTTTCCCCATTATTGAAATTACATTCGACTTCTATATAAAGCACTGAATATCCCAAGTAAGCGAGTGCTAATGATTATCCGCCACATTTTAATTTTATTTCATTATAAAATTACAACTTATCCCAGGTGATTATTGTCTGAGTTCGTATCATTCTGAAAGTGATGCGTCTTACTAGACTTAAAGCTATCTTCTGAAACTTAACCCTTCAAGGTTGGTGAGAATTCCTGAGAGGGCCAAAGGGAATAAGTTGGCTTACAGGCAGGTAATTTTGTTGAAACTATGTTGAACTATGGAAAAAAAAAACCCAAATCCAAACTACAGTTGTTTATTACAGATACTTTATCCATCTTCTTCCCCTGAGATCACAGAACACTCAAATCATTCAAGACATGTGAGCTGTATGTCTGATATTTTAAAACTGAACAGCTGCCAGGTGTGCTGTGTAGGGCAACCCTGACTTGAGGTCTATCAGCATTTGTTTGATAGAAAAGTTCTTTTATAAATACAACTATAGTAACAAGGTTACTTGGTCTGCTACTTTAGCTTAACTTGTCCAAAGAACTGATGTCCATTATGTTTAAAGACTTCTTGTTTAGGAGGTGATAAAAGCCTGACATTTTAATTCATGTTCTGATACTGGCTTTTCACTTTTGTCACAGACACTGATAGATAGACACTTCTTAGTACTGTGAATTGAAATAAAAGGCAAACCTTTTCTTCCAGAATACTGTGAAACAGGAGATTGTCCATGAAGCAGGAGAAAAGAACAAGAATAAATTATTTGTAAGTCCTTAGGAGAAAAAAATAACATGTCAAAGAAAAGTGCCAATTTACATCTTACTTGTGTATTAACTATTACTCAAGAAAAAATATACATTGGTGTAAATGACAGACACAGGGCTACTAAGATTTCTGAAGACAGGACGTTCAGAACACATTTTTACAAGTTATTGAGAATATTTATGTATCATTTTAATTTGTTAGAATTGAGGAATTACTCTATATCTGGTAGATTCAAACCTCCTCGCTGGTACTTTTCTTTCCTCCCTCCCCTATATCTTCGACAGAGTGGTTGGTCTGGTTTGGTTTTGTTTGTTTTTTTGTTTGGGTTTTTTGTTTGTTTGTGCTTTTGGTTTAGGGTTTTTTTTAAATTATGTTAAGTTCTTTCAGAATAGTTCCGTTTTCATTATCAAAACTTTTGGAACTCCATTAGCTGTGGTTATATTACTTCTGTCAGTTGTTTGAAAGAGATATTTTTGAAGTCATACAAATGGCCTCAAAAAATTATGTCCTGAAAGCCAGTATTTTATCAGCTACAGATGTGAATTCTTTTCTGTAGGCTGTGTTGAAGACATATTGGAAAAGACTCTTTAGTCATTGATGCAATTAAAAGAATTAGAATGATTATTTATAATTGCAAAAGCTGTTCCTGCTCAAAAGTAAATTTGTTATAATTGTCAAAAGCACTTGAATATTTTTCTACATTCTTGATGTAGTAAATAACAAATTCTATTACACAGCTCTGAGAAAAGCAAATAATAGAAAGTATGGAGCGAGATATGTCCTGTAGAAACAGAGACTCACTGGAGTGAGATATGTCCTGTAGAAACAGAGACTCACTGGAGTATGCTGACCACCCTTTATTTCCTAATCCATACCATTCCATACGGGGAGCAATGAGGAAAAATAGTAACTATTATTTCAGACTGGAAGAGCTTTCAGCATCTTTAAAGAAAAAAATTCCTGTTCATAGGAGCTCTATAAGGAGTCCTCCACTGCTCAACTTTTCTGAGGTACTCCTGTTCTGAAACAAAAATAACTAACCCGCTCACTTCCTTCTGCTCTGGAAACCTGTTGACATTTGCCAGTTCATTCAGGACCCTGTGCTAAGTCTGAGTGTCTGGGTACATATCATTATATAGTAAAACCAGCTGTTCTTCTAGGTCTTTAAAAGATTGGTGACCATGCTGCAAGAATGTCTTTCAATCAAACATGCAGGACAAGCCTTTAGAAGATCTGGGGAAGAGAGAATGTGGCATAAGAGAAGAACTTATATCAGGATAGAATGTGATCAGTAGTAAGGTAGAAATGAAGATGATGAACAGTTCTCAGGCAATATTTTTCATCTCCATTTCTGAAAATACTCTACAAAAAGAGTAAATATTATTCCCATTGTAGAAATGTTGACAAAGGCTTTCTGATGTAAGTAGTCAGGCTTAACTATGCCATGAACAGATGTAATTTCAAATTTGAAATGTAATTTCAAAGTAAGATGGAAAATTGCTTAGAAATCCAGGTTTTCTTGGTTTCTATCCCAGTACCCAACACTGTGCTAGAGGCTGTGTAAGTGATTTTGTTTCTGGAAAAAGTAAATAATATCCCAGCAGAATATGACATAATCTCGTGTCTCATGTAAAGATGTAAACAGAAAGTAAAGCAGACACATATGGATGATTGTGCTAATAAATGCTATATATACATTTCATCTTTTCCCTGCTCAGTATTTGTTCCATTTGAGTATAACTGTACCTGTGGTATTAAAAAGCTTTCAAAACTTTGCTCATAGATATTCTCAGGAAGGGTCTTTCAACTCTAGTAGTTTATAGAAACATGCGTATCAAGGGAGAGAACAGAATCCAGATCATCAGCAGAACACAGAAAAAAAAATCCAACACTGGAAAGAGACCTGTGAGAGATATTTTCTGAATAATATTAAATTATAGGCAACCTCTCCCCTGACCCCAACCATACATGGTCTAGGTACCAGTAACTTGTTTTTATTCAGATGTATGGCTTTGCAGACTTTAGGAAAATCACAATCATCCCTGTTGCCCCTGGGCCAAAGATGCTGGAAGTTGCCTAATACTCAAGGCTCAGGCTATTTTTTTATGATGTGATCATCCTGCTCTGTGTCCACCTATGTAAATATATCAGCTTTCCCTGTCTCTATCAATTTTGGAGCTGCAAAAATGTGGTTTAAAGATGCAGTATTTGTCATTTGACTGTGGGATTGAGCTCTACAGTATGCTAGGTTTTGTATCTCATATGTAAGAAGTGGGTTGTATTTCTGAGAAAAAAAAAAGAGATACCCTACTGAGATCAAATACCAGGGAATATCAATGAGATTCCATGTTTCATTTTGATATACTGCACAGTAGTCTTATCAAGCAAGTGTAATGGAGAAATAAATGGAATTTTTAGTGAGTAAATTATTTCTTTTCTTCTCATCTATTTATTTATGATGATGATTTAATTTAATCAGAATGAAGTAGAATTTGCTTTAATTTTTGCGGCAACATGCTGTGTTTCAAAGGCTAAAATTTATCCCCCATGATTGTTCCCACTAACTAGCTGCCACAGATCACAAGAACAACACTTTTCTCTGACTTCATCTAACTTCTGCATAGGAAGCTCTATGTTCAAAGAAAGAATAAAGAAAAAATTGAATCGGAGTCAACATGAAGAACTAATGACTCAGTAGATCTGTAATCTAAATACCATGATTTGCAGAAGGTGAAAATTATCTTTATATTTTTTACAGTCTTACCCTCAGTTCTCCCTAAGTTCTTTTACTTCAAAGAGATGTTTGTGTTTTACAAGGACTTCTTGATTTATTGCTTCATAAAGTATAGTATGTAGTTAAAAATGTAGGACCCTTTATATGAGATCAGTCTACAAAGACTCTAGTTCAGCTCTGAACATTTTTGTATGGGGCTTGCAAACACAGAAGTGAAAGCAATTTAATGCAAAATTAGGCTGCTATTTAGAATATAGTTTCTTGTTAATAGCTTCATAAATCTTTTCTTTGACTGCAGAGCCAAAAGAGCAGTTTTGATACTTTCAGCAGGTTTTCATTTTACTTCCGAGTCTTTCCCTCCCCCAAAATTCCTATTGAACACAGCAATAAAAAGTCCCTGTACAGGAATTCTAGTAGTAGAGTATGTAAAAAGGATATAGTTTTGTTGTTCCATTAATAGATTTTTTGCCTTATTTGGCACTCTCATTACCAGAGATCACCTGGGGAAGATACTTCTATCAGGCTGTCTGCAGGCCCTGTACACTCCTATTTGATGGCATCTGAGTACGTGATACAGAGACTTCAGAACCTTGAGGTTATCAAAGTTCACAAGTACTGTTAAGTTCTGAGTAAAATGCTGAAATTTATTTTCTTTAAATTTTGCTGAATAATACAAGCCCCACACAGAGTAGTGAGTGGTAAAATTTCTGAGATGAGATCTTTCTGAAGAGCATTTCTTCAACACCACGTACCACACATATATACAAGTATGCATTCAAATTTTGGTTTAGTGTCACAGATAGTGTTACAAATCTACCATCTTATTTCTGCTTTTTCTTCCATTTAAAAAAAAAAAAAAAATCACTGTTTACTGTAGGGGCTTGAAAATGCAAAGTACTGCAGATCCTGCAGAATTACTATTATTCTATTATTCTGAAATCTCTGCTGTATAATAAAATGTTCTATTAAGCAGTGTCTTACATAGCTGTCTTCTCTGTATAATTGTATTGCAGTAGCAAGCTGATGCTCAAACCATAGGCTGGGTGTCCACTGCCCTAGGACTTGTACATACCTATAATACAAAGAGATCCCTAACCGTATTGCTTACAACATCGCGAGAGACAAAATGAACACAGCAATATACAGATGAAAAAATGGGAGAACACAGGATATGGCAATAAAAACTACCACAGTTTCTTGAACTTCTTATGCATGAAAGAGATGTAATTTCAAGCTGTGTGTTTTTCAGCAATGCCTTTTTACTTCCATGAACTTCATGAGTGCCTGACCTCACTTTTGTATTAAGCTTATCAGGTGACATATACTTAGCATTGTTCTTTGCATATGGAACTGCTGACAGCACAAAATAAATTATGGAGAAATAACCTGCAACTTTCCTTCACCCATTTTGCACCAAGTTCTTTAAAAGAAATATTTTAGGTAGGATTACACCCTATGATTGTTTTATGTTGAGGATATTTTGACTGCCATCCCTTTAAAATGGTATACTCCTTTTACAAATGGAACTTTCTGTTTCAACTTAGCATTATCACCTGGATGGCATGAAAATAAGGCAATAAGTAGAACTAAGAGCAAAACGGCTGATTATAATATACACAAAGTGGGTAAGAAAAATAATGATGGTTTTAAAAATGGAATCATGGAAATGAATTATGCTTTCTTTTAATATTCTGAAAAATGACTAGGTAAAAATACTGTTCTGTGGCAGTGGTTAATTTCATGGGACAGGGTCCTTTCTGTATGGTCCCTCCCAAAGTGATAACTCTCCAGAATGTGTGTATCATTCTTACTCTATTTATATGGCAAAATCATGTGGGCTTTTAGTCTTTTCAGTGTTCCAGATATGATGTCGGTGGAGTTGAAATTAGAGTCTTATTGTCCTTTTAATTCTGTAAAGAAAGAAGATGCAATCAATACTCACACAACATTATGTATTGGTTATGGTTGATTTAGTTAAGTAAATATTAGTATTTTGCTTCAATAAGAGGGCTTATGATTGATCATCAGTCAGTATCAGGAACAATATGCAAACAAATAACAATTTACACTGACATAAAGCTAGAACTCCAAGTCTTTATCCTAAATCGAATGGTAGCAAGCTCAATTCAGCTTACTAGTAAAATAAGATTAGAGTGATATCTTTCAGTTTACTAAGTTGTCTTCCCTTGATACTTTCTTAACAGTTCTATAACTGCTATTTTTAGCATATTTCTTCTGCTTACCAAATCTGCTTCTTTATTTACATATGTCACAGTAATAAAGCTAGTAACTGCTGTTCTCAAAAAATAGTTACAAAAGTGAACAAGCATCCTCCTGTCATCTAGTCCTTTACCATGATCAGTGAGCTATCAAATGTCTCTTGCAATAGCTTTTATTTTACTTTAGATACCTTCTTGGTGTCTGTATGGGACAGAGACCATTCATCATAGGTGTGGCACTTCAGGACATGGTTTAGTGGGCGTGGTGGTGTTGGGTTGGTGGTTGGACTCAATGATCTTAAAGGTCTTTTCCAACCTAAATGATTCTATGATTCTAAGATCAGCCAATAATGCTGTACAATAAAATACTAGTAGAATCTATGTAATTAAACTCAATACAAATAAATTATGAGTACTCTCTTTCTGATGATTTATTCAATAGGTTAAAATGTATTTATAATGAAGCATATTCTGTATATTATTGAAAAAGCAAAATATCCAATAAGAACAATAGGTGTTTTTTCATATAGCATGAGACATATTGTAGCCATGAATCCTCTCAGGCAGTTACATCTTTTGTAAAACTTTGTGACTCTCAGAAAAATACTCAAGAAATGGTGTTACTTTGGATAGTTCACAGAAAAATGCCAGTCAGCTGGGCTTTATTCTTGTGTCTCACAAACATTCGGGGTTCTTCACCATAGGCTTAATCAAAGAAATGGGGTATCCGTATGTAATCAGAAACATTTATTATTTCAAAGTGGGGTCAGAATGCATTAGCAGCCTCTGGTCACTTTGAGATTGCTGGATCAAAAGTACAATTTCACCACAATAAATTCTTCACAACCTTTTCTCAAACTGTTTGATAATATAGTTACAGAATAAACATCTGCATTCATGACACATATACAAGATACTGTGAGTCTTGGTTTTAAATGCATAGCCTGCATTGATGGTATTGATATGTACTCTATATACAAACCTTTATGCATGTAACCGTAGTCTAAAATGAATTAAAAACCTGTTTTGTTTAGCACAGTTGAAATAACCTGTTAAGTAACCCAAGAATTAATTCCTTATTTCCACCTGATAAATTGCACTGCCTCTTTCCTTTATAATGATAGATGGCTGGAGTTATCAAGAAGGACAAAACACATTATCATGGGTACAATAGAACTGGCATGTCATTAAACCGCTCCTCATCAGCTAATTTGGGAACTGATTGAATAAACGCCGCAAAAATCTTTTCCACCTCAAAGGAAGGAAAGTTAATTCCACAGCTACTGTTGATGGACTCATGACTAATTGGAATAGGCAATAATGATCAGGTGTACTGTTTTATAGAGCCTACTGAGATAATAAGCAGCTTTTATATTGTCATTTTCAAGCCATGCCAATCTCCCTCTCTGCAGTAGTTTCTCGTGTGTATCAGTGTGTAGATGTGTTGGGTGGTGAGTGCCTGTCCGGTCGGTTGTAGGTTTTTTGTGTTTACTCTCTAGCATGAGTATTTCTACAGTATGTTAGTAAGTTTTTGGGGGGGCTTCAGGTTGCAGTTTTCTTTCTTTCCAGGGTTTTCTTTCTTCAGGTATTCCCTGTTACTGTAGCTGCACCCTTGTAGCTTAATTTTACGCGTTGAGAAGTGTCACTAAAGCCAGCTGGAGTTCAGAGTACTTGAAGGCTATATTACAAGCTAGGAAGATAAAAAGGCTCATTTTTTAAATGAGGGTAAAAATACTATTACTATGCTTTATTTAAAAAAAGTGGGGGAGGAATCACACCAACAAATACTTCTCAAACTTATTTGAAAACAATGACTTTAAAGAAAATTTGTTAAAGTTTTCTGCCTGAAAAAGCAATTGTTTTTGTTTAGAGACCTCATAAATGTATTTTTTAATTTTTTTTTTTCCTCAGGAAGGATAACAAATCATGTACAATTTCTATTTATTTTTTAAGGTCCGTGTGGCTACAAACTCCATCTACTTTTCATACTTCCAAACAATAAAGATTCCCATAACAGGAAGATTTTTTTCCATAGCTTTTTTAACACTTTGATGACCCAAATCAATGCAAAAAGCATGAAATTTTCTGATTACTAGCAAGTGGTTTTATTTAGAGTGGACTCCAACTACATAGTGAAAGCAACTCTTGTACAGCATATTCCAAGCAAACTACCTTTCAGCAGTTCTGTGATAAATATTAATTTAAAATAGTAATAATTATGATTGAATTTCAAATGTATGACTAAAACCAGTTTGCTTATCAGGACTTTTGAGGTGTGATGTAAAGAATGCCATTGTGGACTCATAGGACGTTTCCAGTGATGACAGACCTAGTGTCCATGCTTTCAAGACTGCTCCTGCACTTACTCAAAAAAATCCTTTGTGTAAAAAAATATATTAAAACTAATGCAATCAAGAGTGGAACTTAATTTTCCATTATAGGCAACAGACATTTTCTGTCTTCTTTTTTTTTTTTCTTTTTCCATACTTCTCAGCGGAGCTGTTTAAGACAACCATTTTCAGAAGTGGAGCACAAGAGGGTCGCAGATGGTCCTCCATGTGTTAGAAGTGCCTAAAGCACAGCGAGTAAGACACTGAAACAGTGCACTGCATGAATGCAGTAAGGTTTCTGCACACAGGGCTAATACAGAAAGGAATTGTCTCCTAACTGCATTTTTAAAAAACAGTGGGTTGGGTTTTTTTCTTTGTTTTTTTTTTTTTCCTTTGGTTGTTTTTGTTTTTTTTTTTTTTTTTTGAGGGGGTGGAGAGAATGGGGAACTCCAGCCTTTCAGACTATGTTAGATAGCTTTTCAAAAGATCCAGTAGATAAAGCTTCCTCAAGGAGTTTTGATGAAAAAGCACCATGTTTCTGACCCAGAAATCTGTGGAGCTTCTAAGTCAGTTACTGATGGAATTGGGTGTTGCACACTGATAGTCCCAGAGCAGGGTATTCAGGATCACACCACAACTGGATGTCAAGCTCTATGCATGTGCCCAGTTCATTGTGCCTAGGACCTTTCATGTATTTGGCATTTCAGGCTCAGGCTCAGATATGATTTATGATAGATGCTCTTCCTCCGGGGCTGCAAACACAGAGCACTTTTTTCCCTCTATGATTGTCTTCCACAGCACAGTGGTCTCTGTTTGTAACTTTGATTAGAAGAGAAGGAAGTTTTAGAGCAAGAAGCATAACCATATGAAAAGCCACAGGTCTCAATTAAGAACATAATTTATTCTTTCTAATACTTCCTGTATAGCTGCATTTGATTCAAGCAGTGGTAGAACAGTCAATGTGATGGTATTGGAAATGAGGTATTAGATAAGAAAAGGGAATTGAGTTGTCTTCCTTTTGATTTTGAACTTCCTAGCCTGCTAATTGCAAGTTTCTCATATAGAAATAATTGTAGGAGCTGAAAAAAGTTCTGTCACATTGTGTGTGTCCCCCACCCTTCTATCCCTAATATTCTGAGATAGTATTTGAAACCAAGTTTTATCTACTGATAGAAACACCAATCAGTGTATTGATGTTCCAGTGTTACTGGTATTGTTTTGTATTTTTTTGAAATAAAATAGCGAACCCCAGAAAGAAAAGCTATATAGTGCATTATGGAAGAACTAAAAGCAAACTGAAACTGCTTAACAAGTGAAGAGGAAATCTCATGTTTTACCCCAAAAACTTTATTAAAGAAGCTTTGAAGGAAGTTTCATTTTCTGTGAGAAGAAAATTAAAGACCCCATCTGGTCCTTCTTTCTATTAAGGAAAGGAGGACAAGGTGAGGAATACATATATTATTATTATTACTATTACTATGTTGACAGGCTTTTTCATTTAAAATACATATAAATAAAAAATATTTAAACACTCAATTCAAATTATTTTGGAGTGTGGTGTTTAAATAAAGTCATACAGTGACAAACTGCTGACCATTATGTTACTGTGGGCTACAATGCCCATCTTAATCAAATTATTTTCTCCTGAGGCCAGCTATAACTTCTGCAGAAAAGGCAATTTGAGAATACAGCTTGAGTTTTGGTGATTTCAGAACATTTTCACATCACGAAGGAATAGGATTGCATACCTTATTTGAAAACTTGCAGGAGCTGCTTGATTGGTAAGAATTTATCTTATTTTTTCTTTATGATGACTTGAAAAATCAGGGATTGTTTCTAGTTCTGTTGGATGTCAAAAAAACCCCACAAAACAAAACAAAACCCCAACAATTTGGGAGAGAAAAGTACCAGTCATAACATCTGACAATGAGTGTGTCCATTTTTATATTAAAAAGTGATGGATTTTTGTAGGGGTTGTCACAGAAGTCGCTCAACTTCTTTGCATGTCTTTTTTAATAAAGAAATTGTAATCGGTTCCACTTTATTAAAATTGAAAGTTTACATTTAATTACTTTGACATATTAAAAAGTTAAATAAATGAGTAGCTATGTATAACTATACATATTCTCTCTGAGTAAAGGGATCTATAAAGATGTTTAAGCACATTATAATTATTTAAAAATAGAAATGACAAATCTTCCTGTTGCTTCCTAGGTTATAAGGGTAATAGTTGATTAGTCTACAGGTTAGCTGTTCAAGTTTCTTAGAGTAGAATTTGGCAAGAGATTAAGCACTTGAACAGAAATGTCTGTATGTTAATGTCTACATGTGGAAGGTGTCTAAGCTCTCGTTAGGTCAATACAATGCCAGCCAATACACTAAATTGTGCCTAGAAATCTATTTAGCTGATCAGCCAGCCAGCAGCAATGCAATTCACTTGCTTAAGCATATCCTGGGGTATTTGAGAATGGAATTGTCAGATATGTCAAAAGACCTGTTGAAAGTCACTCCTTTTTGGAGCAAGAAGTGAATTAACTGAGTGAAACAACCATGCTGCCTACATACACATAAAATTTAGGTGTCTTGGTCTCCTCTTGGTCTTCTGCCCAGTGTTGGGGCTGAATTCAGCAGTTCAGTTGCTTAAATTTAAGTGTCCAGAGCCATATGAGATGTCCTATGGTATACAAACAACTCCAACATATGCTTGGCAGACCTGACTCATAAAACCTACAGAAAATGTTTGCCTTTCTGCAATAAGAGGTAAACTGTTTTAAGACTTCTAAATGTCACTATATTCCTGTGTTTAAATAATCAAATCAAGAATCAATCCTTGGGGTCCAATCTAGCTGCCTACTTGTAGGCATTAAGTGTCATTCGACATTGACAAAAGCCCATGTGAGGCTGTTAGTGATCACAGATGACCTGGGACCTTCTGGATCAGCAGCTACATTGCCTGCTGGGTGGGATATCTCAAATGACCCTAGGCATCCAGGTATGGCCAACTGAATCATAACCTACATGCCCCTAAGAGCTCCAAAATTACATATCTGGGTATAGTTCCTTGGCCACAGTTTGCTTGCTCAAGGACTACGAATGGCCAAGAGTAGTTGCAAAATAGGTGTCAAGAAAACCACTTTCCTTTGCTCGTTTCTTTATAACTACATTTAGAGAAGGGAAAAAACCATTAAAGCATAATTTTTATTTAGAGCAATAGAACATAGGCTATTGTAAGATCAAGGAAAGAATCTTTTTATTGCAGTACATTTTGCTATTGCAAGTCTTAGAAGTTCTGTTACTTCATAGTCCAGAAGTAATAAGGATAGCTGGGGTGATCTTTTTTACTACAACTTTTCCATGACTGCTATTTTTGTAAGCCTTGCCATAAAGACAGCTATTCCCCAGAATTTTTCATGTGTGGGTGACAAAGTATTGCTCCAGGATTAGATGTTTAATAAAAAGTAATGGTAAAGGAAGTATATCCTAGACTACATTTCATATGAAATGCAATGTTCCTAGAAGTAAAATGTAAAGGTTCATTTGTCTGTTGAAAGAAGGTAAATAAACTCAAGTAAAACATTATAGAGAACATTTTCATAAACTAATTTTTAGTTTATGAAGACAATAATGCTTGTACCATTAGAACTAGCAAGAAAACTACCATCCCAGAACATGTCTCAGATCATTAATTCTGTCCAGCACAGAGCACTGATGCTTAGAGAAAACAGAAAGACAATCAATGAAGTTTTTTTCCCTTTTCAAAAGTATAATACACATGAGCCAAAAAGTCAAAATAGCAAAAATCAGTCTTTTGTTTGACCAAAAATAAATTTGATCCATTTACATTATTTGATTTCTTTCTGAAGCATGAAGAAAAAATACTTGCAGTTATTTGCTAACAAAAGCATTTTTGCTAAACAATTCTGTCATGTTTGTGCTCCATGTCTTTAAGCATTTCACTGTAGTGAAATAACAAAACCTAGGTGTCCTGGTTTCAGCTGGAATAGAGTTAATTGTCTTCCTAGTAGCTGGTACAGTGCTGTGTTTTGAGTTCAGTATGCGAACAGTTGGCCAGGTCCTTCTATATAAGGACCGATCTGCCACTTAAGGGCAAATGGACAAGAAGATAGGGAGCTTCTAAATCGAGCTTTTAAGCTAAAAAATCAAACCAGAACTGCTTCAGAGAAATGCTGCTGCTTTGCTTTCCTTTACCCATTTTTTTAGACCGGACTCCCTACGTCTTCCACGGTTCACCAGAGGACAGAGCTGACCCTGCAGCCTGTTGGCGGGACACGTGTTGGCGCTGGGAGCAAACGCTGTGGCCCCGACAGGAGAGACCCCACGTGCTGCCCAGAGCAGGCCTGTGAGCTGGGCAGGGCCTGGCCTTGTTCTGCGGTACGGAAAGCTCTCGCACGGCTTCGAGCGTCTAGAGCCGCCAGGCAGGCAAGTGTTTGGAGAAGCCAGGCTTGCCTCTGCTTTTCATTCTCTTTCTTTACCAATGGCTTCCGAGAAAGGAGAAGAACCATGGGGAAGATGCTGCCGGGTAGGTCTACTGGCCTGCTGAAAAGTGGCTGCTGACTAGCATTTCTCTGGTAACCCGCACGGTGCTTGGTTATTAAGCAAGCTTGCTCTGAATACAAAGACACAATTTGTTCGCTGCGTTGCTGGCCAGACCTGGCCTTATCAGCTTGCTGGGCTGTGTCTTCAGGGAAGACTTGTGCCCAAACCCAGTAATGTTTCAAAGGTAGTTAGTGTTGTACTTGGAGGGGGTTGTAGCTATGGGGAGCGATGTGCTCAGCTCTGGATTTTCATATTTACTTGGAATCCTTTAGCATGCTGGGAGGGAGGTATAAGCACTTAATACTAGAAGCTGCAAGGAGAGGTGGGTTTGTTCAGTTTCCTTTTCCTGCAGAACTAGAGCCTGCGTTTCCAGCCTTGCTCCTAACCTGCCAAGCCTCAGCAATCTCCTCTCCAAAGAGTGTGTGTATGTACGTGAACACGTAGGCAGATGTGTGCATCTGACTATTTTGGAGGAAATCTCTAACTGATTGCTGGATTAATACTGATGTGCAGCTGAAAACCCATGGTAACATAAGGCCTTACCTTTCTCTTGCTGTTGTTTCCGCCTCCAATGTGTCATGTCCTTCCTAACACTCCTAAGAGCTGCCCTCTTCCTTCCCTATTCCAGCCCCCCCCCCCCCAATGCTCCCCCCAACTTCCAAACTCAGAATCTTTCTTTTGGAAATTTGAGAGAACAGGAATAGATTTGTGTGTGTGTGTGTGCTTCTGCTTGGTTCCTTTGCCCCTTAGTGCCGTCCCATGTACCTGGAAGGCTGTAAGTCCTGACCAGTTCAGAACAGAAGAATTTTTATGGTTCTTTCTACTAGTTTTTCTAGCTCCTTTCCTGCAGCTTACTACTGCCATTATTTTTTTAATAATAACAAGAATTTTCACGTGTGCTGATTCCTTTCCTTTTGTCAGATGATACATAGCAAGAAATCTTTAAATTGCTGTACCAAAGGCAGTTTGAGACTGTGGAGCTGGAAATACCACATTTCTCTTTTTCATTTAAACACAAACTCTAGTTAGCTTCTAGTCCAGGACTAGCACCTAGTTCTTTAACTAAATGCCTCAAAAGAAGTTTCCTACTCACAAGGAAAAGTAAAACAAAATAGTCCTTGCTCTACTGGACTTTGTCACCATTTCTTCAGATAGGAATATCATGCCCTCAGTTCTGCAGTAATAAAAGATATTTACTGTTTAGTGCAAACTAAGTACATCTCCCACTTTACAACTGCATTGGTTAAGCTGTTCTGCTTAGAGCCAGTTTACAATAGAGAATGTCCACACAATGCACAAGAGTGAAAAAAAGGCCTAGAAAATGAGCTGGGTTCATTTGGTCAAATCTTACCCATTCTTCTTGTGACTTGAAACAAATTGCTTCTCCCCTGCCTGCTCTTGCCTCTGGGCAGTTTGTCTAGTTGCAGTATATGACAATTGTATGAAAAGCACATGTCTGTCGTGGTTTAACCCCAGCCAGCATCTATAAGCACCATGCAGCCGCTCACTCACTTCCTCCCCGCCGCCCCAGTGGGATGGGGGAGAAAATTGGGAAAAGTAGTAAAACTTGTGGGTTGAGATAAGAACTGTTTAATAGAGCAGAAAAGAAGAAACTAATAACGATACTGATAACACTAATAAAATGACAACAGTAATAATAAAAGGATTGGAATGTACAAATGATGCGCAGTGCAATTGCTCAC
>JAVJGG010000085.1:40146484-40157441 GCA_035590195.1 Aviceda cuculoides
CTCACCAGAGCAGAGTAGAGGGGCAGAATCCCATCCCTCAACCTGCTGGTCATGCTTCTTCTGATGCAGCCCAGGATCCGGTTGGCTTTCTGGGCTGCAAACGCACATTGCTGGGTCACGTTGAGCTTCTTGTCTACCAACACCCCCAAGTCTTTCTCCTCAGGGCTGCTCTCAATTCACTCATTGCCCAGCGTGTATTTATGGTTGGGACTGTCCTGATCCATGTGCAGGACCTCTTACCTCCATCTTCAATCAAAAGCCCAAGAGCTGTTGAGGCAGGCCTAAGAATAGGCTGCAATTAAATCTTGACAATACTCTATTCACACACAACTCTTCAGGAAAAAGAATAGGTTGCTGTGTACCACAAACCATACTCTCAAGTATTAATTCCTGAGAGGAGATAACTCATCAGTGAATCAGTGTAAGAAAAGGTGCTTATTCTTTGCTGTGGAAACATGTGAAGGGACATAGTACGGAAGAAATTGTTTCACTGGAGAAGCTACAGAGAGCTAGCAAGAGCAGCAGCCTGGTTTGAAGACTGAAGGTAAGCAAATGTGAGAAAAATGCCACGTTTTGAAAAAGCCACATGCAATAGGGAAAAGACGCCAGCTCCTTAAGTAGCTCTTCTCTGAAGCATTCCCAGGTGCTCAGAGCACGTACAATTGTTTTGTCCTGAATGCCACTAGCAAAATATACATAAAGCAGTTTTCTTAACCCCTAAGTTTTTGCTTTCATGATTAGTCTGTGTCTTTGAAGGGGCGAACTCAAATTAGAACAGAGGTGCCCACCAGTCTGGAGCCACACACGCAGGCAGTGCTCTGCCATTGCAAGGGAAGGACCATCAGCAGTCCCCAGGCCTGAAGCACAGGGGACAGGAGATTGCATTTCTGCAGGTGTGTAGACAGAGGAGCAAAACGTATTGGTGAGGCTGAGGTTAAAGCATGCTAAGGGGACTGTGCTGAGCCTCCCCAAGAAGGTGAAGCCTTGGGTCCAGGTGGTCAGAGGCTGACCAGCCCACCTGGAGAGCGGCTGGGGACCATGTTCCTTGGTGCCCTGGCACTCTCCAAGCATCAGATGGCGGTTTTCCCCTGCTAGAGAGATCATAACGTCCATAACACAACAATGTTGGAGACCATCTTTCTAAATAAGAGATCACTTCATTGTTCTACTCGACAAGAAAAAGCGCCAGCAGTATGGATATGTACTCTGTGGTCTGGGTGTGATGGGAGCAGGAGGAAAAAAAAAAAAAAAAAAAAAAGAAAACAAAACAAACAAAAAAACCCAACCCAAACAAAAAAAACCCAAAAGACCCCAACCACCACAAAAATGGAAAAGCAGGCAACTTTGGGAGGCTTTGTTTTCCCTGAGCACTGAGCTGGCTGGATACACAGATCATGACTGTGTCTAAGTCAGGAGACTTGTAGAAAGTTTCTTTATGCCCTTCTCTTACCTTATGTGCTTATCCCCAAATTGGCAAAATCAAGGTTGTGGTATAGCTCCTCGTTACGGCTAAGTAACTGTAATGTGCACATGACTCCTCTGTAATAAAAGAAAAAAAAAAAGTAAGAAAACAGTATATGAATAACATTAGCCCATTTGTTGCTTTTCTCAGAAGCCAACCCCATCTATCCTTTTGTTCACTTATTGTACAGCTTCAAACTGTTTTTGATCAAGTGTTTTCTGTGTCTGCTCTTAGAGTACATTTTAAAACAATTTACCTTTTTTTTTTTTTTCCTACTGTATCATTTAACTCAGAAACTACACATCAGGAGCAAATGGAGTTGATCACTACGCTTACAGCTTTATGGCAGAAACAAAGCATTGGATCAAGGGTATGTCTGCATTAATGGATAGCACAGACTTTAATCCCTGATGACAAATGTATCTGAAATGCTATTCCAATGCACTTGCAAGGATGGCACTGAGAGCATTTGCCTTGAAGATGACAGAAGGAAACGCACACACACAGACGTGCGCTTGCACAACAAGCACAGACTAACTAGCAAGCAGTATTAACAAACTACATATTAACAGAGGTGAATATGGATCAGGGAACACCAGAATGCCGTATTTGCAACAGGTCTCAACTCATAACACATAGGTGGCTGCAAAAACCAGGACTGCTGATTTTATTTGTGCTTCATTCTCTGAAACAAAAACTGTGTGATCGAAGCATGACACTGTGGAGCTGTGAACAGCCTTATCCCTGGCAGCAAATCTTACGGTTATTAAATTTAGCCTTTTTTTTTTTTTTTCCCACCCCTCAACAGCACATGAGCTTCACAGGCAGAAAAACTATCACTGAGATAGGTACGGCGTTCAACAAATCCTCAGATGCTTTCAGCCGCCTGTCACACTATGGTATTATTCAGCGTTTTGATGGGCAGCGACTGCATGTGCTATCGCTGCGTCCGTGACGCAGTTGCCTCTTCTCCAGCTGGAGCTACTGGGTGCTGCCATCAATTCCAATGAATGATGCTGCTGTACATGAGAGCTGGCTAAGGCAGTTGGAAGAAAAGAGCATCACTGAAATAATTCAATCTGCATAAAACACCTTTTCTGGAATGGCAATATACCCACTTGTAGTTAAGTTATGATGTCTTCAGCAATTCCTTCATCAATTCGAAGGAGGGCATCACGCATTTGGGGTTCTTGATCAATTGTTCTCCTCTTGGTACATTTAACCGCTGCAGAATGCAGCAGTATTTTGTACAGCTATTTTGTTGTTCGCAGAGAAACGGTCCTTGAAAAACACCTCAGACTCCAATTTATTTCAAGTCATTAGAACAAAATCTTTCAAAAGGACAATATGATTTATAAAGTCGGAGAGCTACTTCTATGAACTGTCTTATGAATTCTAACCCTTCAATATTTGTTACAGCTCTTAATTCTTTTGGTCTCTGAAAAGAAAGGAAAAAACCCTCACCACTGAATAAAGAGGAAAATTATTCTCAGATTTCAAACAATAAGCACGTCAAATTAAAAAATCATTTATTTCAGTGCCTCCCATGCCGTTTAGTCACACATGCACACAATTGTCTTGCCAGGTTTTTCAGCCCGCACACAGCTATTCTATGTCTTTGAGGCATAAATTGAAAGCAAGCAACTCTGACAGAGAGCCGAGAGGAACACACAAACTCTGAAGTGGAACTAAACCAGCAAACTTCATGTTTTTCTTCACAACCCCTTCTCAAATGCAGACAGTTTGGATTCGGCTACCTCCATACTCAGAGACAGCAAAATCTTTACCCATTTGGGTAAACAAAATAAAGGAGCGAGTCCCACGTATATCTGAAGGGCTCTGTCCCTCTGAAAGCACAGCATCCATCATCCAGGATATTTTAATGATAGATCCCGGCCACCTAATTGCACTGACACTTCTCTTTCGGCACAAAACTCAAAGGAACACAGCTCCCTGCCTGGAGATGTGCCACCCTGCAAAGACAACTATTTGGTCCCACCAGCCCCCAGCTATTGCTACCGAGGAGACAGCACAGCCTGTTTAACCCACAGCTAATCTGGCCTTCTACAGGAATCCCTGCTGCTGGGATAGATAATCCTATAGCACATATAGTTTGCAAACAGCCCAACGACACCCTATTCTGGAGCCTCGGAGCGTGAGGAGAAACATCATACAAGCTGAGAAGATTAAAGGCTCTTACCACTTCTCACTGTATTACCACTAGTTTCCCTACTGGAGGAGGCAAAATAATATGAAAAAGCAGAAAAAAGGAAAGGATGGAAAGGAACATTAAGCAAAAAACTACGTAATCTCATAAGCACAAGCTCTGCGTTCAATACATTGCAGCCAAAGTTTTCAAACTCCAAACATCTCCAAAATGCTAAACTGTGGCCACCATCTCTGGGAAAGGGAGCACAGTTAAATGGCATGCTTTGCTACTCGGATTTACATATTTATTCTGACTCTTTACAGACCCAAATATCCCAACTGCATCCATATTTCTCGAGAGACCTGCAACAACTTGTTAAGTTGTCACAGACCGACACTATTCATTCTCCCCCTCCAAGCTCCCAGACAGGTAATATTACTGCTGCACGAGTCTAATACGGAATCCAGCTGGTTCTTGACCATTTACTTTTTGTTCTTTGCCATTCATCCTGTTTCCTATTTCTCTCCTTTCATTTACCAGGTAACTCTTACTCATCATCCTTTTTCATCCATCCACAGTCATGACTTTTTCTAGTGTTTTCTATCTAAGCTATTTTAATCTAATCTTTCATGGGACTACTGGCTCAGAATGACAGCTCTCCTTTCAGACGTCATTTATCACATTACCATATGGCAGTATTATTTGATTACTGGTAAGGATTCAAATTTTCTCTTTATTGTTATAAAAATCTATTGCGAACCTCTAGACTCTCCTGCATTGTGCAAGGAAAAATAATTATAAAAATACCTGCTCTCTTTAACACCAATAATTTGTCATCTACTGAGAATTTTTTTCTAGATATAATAGTAGCCTAACTCATTAGCTTCATACTAAATACAGCAATTTTGCTGTCTCCTAGCCAAATATTTCTAATATTAATGATACAGTTTAGATAAAATGATTTAAAAAGTTGTACATACAGCCATTTGCGTGCTTATGCAATGATAATTAATTATCTTGAAGGTTTTAATGCCAATCTTTCACTTCCAATTATACTTTAATTTTTCTGATGATCATTCTGTAACAGTTTTCCTCTTAAATTCCATAATCTAGTTCGACATTAAACCACTGTTGCCTGGAAGGAAGGAGAAAGGAGATGTGTGCCCGGGAGCACATTCACCTCTCAGCAGACTGAAGCAGCAAGTTGCAATGCAGAAATAGGTTAAGAGCCTCGCTGCGTTCACAGGGGGTGCCATAAAAAAAATTATGTATACTGTTCGCACAACAGCAGTACTTCAGATGCTAACACAAGGTGGAGGGGGAAGAAGAAAAAAAAAAAAACAGATACAGCTGCACACAAGCCCACAGAGAGCGGTTCCCTGCTGATTGCAAGGGTTCTGGGCAGGATGCTCAGCAGCTCCCAGGCAGGGAATTGCCCTCCACCACATCCCCGCCCAGCACATCTCACCCTCTGGGCAGCATCGGCGGGGCCACGAAGGTCATATTCTCACCCAAAAGCTCTCGCCTTCCTTTGCCAGGCAAAGTTAGAGGCCTCTTGTCCTCCTCCACGCGTGAGCTGGCGTCACTTTAGCTCTTCCTCGTTTGTCCGCTCCTGGGAAAGCGCCGGGCACCGCCGACGGCTCCGTCCCTCTTCAGAGAAGTTGCGTGCAAACCCGACGGCAGCAACACACCTCCTTCTTCATAATACGCGCAGGCACACTTCTGATTTTTTAAGATACTGGCTTCACAGTGTAATGCTAATAAAACATCTGTAAGTTATTAAGAAAGCTGTATTCTTAAAGATCTTTTTCTCGTGGTCCAATTCAAACACAGCTGAAGCCAAGGCACTCCCCTTTGCCCTCACTAAAGGCACATCAGGAATCTCTGCAGCTTTTCCCTCTTTACTAAAATGTTGTGAGTACTCCTACCAAAGAGGAGAGAGAACACAGTCTGGAGCTGTTTGCTCACATGAAGATGGGACACGAGCAGGAGTCCCTGGAAATGGTCATCTTTAACTCAATTCAGGAAAAACTGCTTTTACGTCTTCGCAAAACCTTTATGGCCATGAGCATCATAGAAACAAGTACAAAAGTCTGCAAAATCCTTGACAACCCTTTCTGCTAAAAAATAAAATTTTAATAAAAATGTGTTAATACATTGTGATTAAATTTCCCCAAATGGTCTTAAACCTTACAAACATACCCCCACAATATTAAAACCTTCAAGAGTAAATCACCATAGACTAAAATTCCAAGAAGTATTTGTCTCCAGTAACTCTCCCACACATATTATCAACAGTTAAACAAGACCAGGACAATTGCACAACATTCAGAAGTTATTCTAGACCTTACTCAGTGCTCAACAGGGATGACCGCATTTACAGCACTGTGGATTTATCTTAAAAGGTGAAACTCTCCAGCACCTTTTGCATGTGAAGTAAAATTTAAAAAGCACTAATAAGTGCAGATGATGAGCACTAATCTTAGCCTTGAGCCTCAGTATCACTGGAAGTTTTTCCCTCCTGCCTGAACACCACGTTTTCAGAATAGATCAAATTTTTCCGCCTTTTATTTGCACAGGTAGGGACAGTTTATTTGAGCCAATTAACTCAGCATGATTCATCATCATGATGCTCTAAAATAAAAGCAATCATGCTAGATTGGTCGCAATTAAAAAGGTATTTTTACATTTGGAGAAAAATTACCTGTTGAACTGGCAACTTTTCTCCAAACAAAATCAGGGTACCTGTTGAACTGGTAGGCAACATTTTTTTCCTCTCCCCCTGAAGCTCAAATGCATAGACCCCTGCTCTGTGCTTTCCCTGGGTTAAATATCTGTAAAAATGAAGTGAAAAGCTCTGGTCCATCCACTAAGCCAGTATAAACTTTTATTGACCCATTTTAATCCATAAAACTACCCCTATTTTGCAGCATCACAAACCAGTGCTCACACACAGCGCTGCCAGGGAAGAAACTAAAGGAATCAGGATTCAGGGACCCATAAACTACTCGAGAGAAGAAAAAGGGAATGGCTTTCATCCGACAAGATTTTTCCCAGAGCCTCTCTGAGTCATGCGCTTCCAACTGCTAATCAAATATTGTCTAATTGACGCACTTGACCTCTGGCAGACTGGGAGAAGCATGGCTACAGATGGAGACTCAAGCCCAGCGCTGAAATCTACTTTTCTGTTTAAGTGTGTGGCCACTGGCCTCCCCCCTTCCCCATCCAAAACAGCAGCGTGACCCTCTGCATCACACCCCGTGTTCCCCCAACTGCTGCTTCTCAGCTCAGCTGTGCCCCTCCATGTATTCAACGGTTGTCCTCTAGCCCCTCCGGAGAGCATCTCCGCACCTCTTTAGAATATCAAGTGTTCAAATCTTGCAGAAGTAATCTAAAGACTTAACTAATTTCTACCAACCTTGGATCAGAGCATACAGAAATAACAATAAAGACCAAGTAACTACAGAAATTAGGAATGGCAATTTTTAGAGCTTAGGGTCATCGTAATACACCTCATGTTTATTCTTAGTGATGGGAGGGGGAATATATAGACTAGACTACTTCAGTTGGAAGGGACCTACAACGATCATCTGGTCCAACTGCCTGACCAGTTCAGGGTTGACCAGAAGTTAAAGCCTGTTGTTAAGGGCATTGTTCAAACACCTTTTAAATACTGACAGGCTTGGGGCATCAACCACCTCTCTAGGAAGCCTGTTGCGGTGTTTGACCACCCTCCCAGTAAAGAAATGTTTCCTAATGTCTAGTCTAAGCCTCTCCTGGCACAGTTTTGGACCATTCCTATGAGCCTTCTCCCTGGTATCCAGTGATAAGAGATCAGCTTATGTCTATATATATACGCATATGCATATATAAATACATATATATCATGGGCAGCTCCCTCTTGCTACAGACAAGTACCTCTGCATTCTTTGCTAAATAGACTTTGCAAGTGCAAAGTCCAGAGAAGGCCACAAACCTTAAGGCTGTAAACAGAGAAAAAAAAAAAAAATCCTTGCTCAAATTTCTTTTTGATTTACAGTGAAAGCAATTTGTAGAGGCACTGGGCAGAAGGAAACGCGGACAGCAGCCTGTACAAACTGAAACGGGAGATTCTGACTACAGAGCAGCAGCGTGGAGCTCACCTAGCAGTACAAACAGCAGCTTATGTAAAATTTCCTGAGTGGCAAACTTATTTATAGTCCGGACAATGTGCTTCAAATGGCAATTGATGTTCTGGTTACAAAGAAATGAGACTGTCTCCAAACTGAACTACAGCTGTATCATCTTTAAATACCTGAAACGTTCAGATACCTAATGCTTTTTAAGTGTCACTCCATCTTCGATCTTTGCAGAATATGAAACTTATTATTGTTCCCACAGCTGATTCACTCTATTTGTTTCTTAAAAGTCCTGTTTTCTCGCACAGCTGAATTAACTTTTAAAACCGGGTAAAAGCCCAGATTTCGCAGACTGCTGTACCCACACAAAGGAAGATACAGCTCCGGATTGCACATGGGTGCCGCTCCAGCACTGTCCTGACGCAGCGCAGCAGGCTGCTGCATCAGCGAGCATCCTCGGCGCTCAGCGCCGTCCATCCCAACTGCCGCCGCCACGCATTGCACGAAAAATGCTTTTTCTGCTCAACAGCAAAGAACCACTTCAGTCGTTCTTCACAGCATTCGCGCAGAGCAGATCCAGTTTTTATCTTTGCTTGCTCTTCTTTTGACCGCTCTGGTGGCAGAAAGCGGATTCAGGACATTTCCACATGGCAGCTTGTGCCCTTTGCCCGTGTCAATCTCGTAGCACCAAGGGGACCATTGCAGAAGAGTTGAGCGAGACCAGCTTGGGTCTGGAAGCTGTACGGCCATGTGGAAGCAATTAGCACACTCCAGCCCTACATCTGAAGCCTTCTTTCTCCCACCACACCACCACGTTACCAGAAGAATTTGGGTTAGCTGTCCCACATGGTAAATCCCAGCTCTGGACATCATCAGCTATGACCCATCTCACTGTGACCAGCCACCAGGCAGTCAGGGATCCAGGCGAAGAGAAACAGTGTTGGTTTGTATCTAGTCAGCATCCCTCATCACTATTTGAAAAAAGCAGCCAATACTGGCCAAATACGTTATTTCAAATTACAGATTCATAAATAAAAAAAAGCTTTTACCTCCTTGAGGCTGCCCTGGGACTTTATGTGATAATCAGTTTATCATGTCCCTATTTGCTATTTATATTATTTGTACAGTCTCAAATTCAAAAATGGTCTAAGGAGAAACAAACCCAATGGAAATCAATGCCATAGGTATGTTCTTTAAGCAGCAGCTGAGGCAGAACTCTGGAGGGACAGGAGTCACCGGGTTTTCTTACTTGCAAGTGTCAGGGCATGAAAACCAGGAAAATCCCAAAAGAGTTTCAGTTTTTCACTCCTGGGACAAGGTCTAACTCACAGTCTCTTTTTCCTATACCAGCCCAGGGTACGTTGAATTTGGCTTTATGTCCTTCTCCGAAAAAGAGCATGACAGATGTCCTGAAAATGAAGACTGTTTTCCCCTCTAACGAACCACGAATGAGTACCTGTGAGAGTTCTGCTGCAGGCAGGGTGAGCACACACGAGTGACCTGGTCTTCACCAGAGCACTGTGCAGGACCACAGCACAGAAGTTTGCAGAAGCATCATTTCTTGGTTGAGCTCTTTGAATTTCTCCTTCACCTCCTCCAGGCTGAGCAAGAAAAGAAATAGCTTAAAAATTAATGTTCTTGTTTTCCCCTCTTCCCACCCTCGCCTTGTTTTTTCTTTGGACCTAGAGAGTAAACAAAGCTACTTCATTATTTATTGCTACCTTAAATTTTTGATAGTAGTCAAAGTCAGATGCACCACATTAAAGGGTACCAGCTTCCATTACCCAACAGTAAAGTTAATAGCAGGAACATTGCAGTGTGTCAGATTCACGTGTAAGCATATGGACACACTTGTGTTCCTGAGATGAATCCTCTGCCACAGTAAAGGCTGAGCTTGTCAAATGAATTATTGAGGCAGTAACTGCAAATTAACACAAATTACACACAGTTATCAGAAGGAAACTTGCTATTTTTTTCCCCTCAAAGCTTCTAGAACAAAAGTGGGAAAGGCTTCGGAAATTGTACCTCCCAAGAAGAAAATGCCAGCACATGCTCTTGCATAGCTTTGCCAGCAGTGAGTTAAAAGACAGCTGGAAGAGGAAAACATACTTCAAGGCTAAAATTATTGAGCAGTATTATACAGAAGGACTGATACATGGTGGGTTTCGGTATCGTGCTGTGCCCAGCTCAGGTACAGCTCCTGTCTCTCCCTGAAAGTGCAAAGCCAGCACTTTTGACAACAGAATTGCAGTTCTTGAAGGGCGATGCCTACCCATCCCCATCTCCAACCTTACCTGTGCTTGCCTTCTCCCACAGGGACGTCGGAGAAAACAGAGGAGTCCAAGCTCAGTTCGTCGAGAACAGAGATGCTCCCGAAAATCCACCTGGAAACAAGTGGCTGAATCTGCAAATGAATTAAAAATGTTGCACTCTCTACTTTTAATGGTGTCACTGAGCTTGTGAGATTCATAATTTCCTAATACCACTTTAAAAATAAGCAGTGAAAATTTGTTAGTAAAGATTAAAGACAATGTGGTTTTATTATTATTCTTATCCTGGAATGCACAATTCCCCAAAGGTGCTCGGACTAACAGGCAAGAACCATACGCTTCCCAAACTACTAGTCATTACAAAATCATGTTTACAAACAAAAGGTGCTTAGCAGCAATTCCCCTATATGAATTAAAATATAAATTTATTTTTGTCTGTCCTATTTATGTCACCTGGGGAAACCAGAGAACTTGCAGATATTTTTCACATTAATGAATCCCCCCCCAGTTTTGGTAGAACAATTTTGTTTAGGTGAACTTCCCAGAACTACCTTTGGAGTCTCATGAGAGAGTTTTCTGTTCCAGCCTGAGAAATACTCTCTGAATTTTCATTTATTTTTTCCAACGAAAACTCATGTCTTTCTCACATCATACATAATTTGCTCTATATTCCACTGGCCAGTGTCGTGTCGCTCCCCCCCCAGATCCGCTGGCACAAAATCTGTCACCTTGTGAAGGAGTTGGAAGGTTACGGCCCGATCTGAGGTGCTGGAGCTAACCCTTCCCTTCGCAGAGATTCCCTCCTCTGGGCATCTTTGCAAAGTCCGCAGATCTCGCTGCCTGAGCATGATGTGATTGATGTGGACATCTAAGCCCTGGCGTTACAGTAATTGCCATTTCTGTCACTGTATCTGCAGGGTTTCCTCTCCATTATCTCAAAGAGCTCTGGATGTCTGAA
>JAVJGG010000085.1:40157541-40173628 GCA_035590195.1 Aviceda cuculoides
ATACATGCAATCCAGTCTTAATAAGCATTTTAGCTACTTACACTTCTGCACTTCTTCAATCCTGGGGTTTTTTTTTGGAAACATACAGGTCAGTTTAAAATGTTTAAATGTTCATTTACCTGTACAAAAAGTTACTGCCCTTACCCATGCTAATTTGCTGAATCCGGGCCATAGATTAAGGTTTTACAGCTTCTATAACACCACACTGAAGTCATTTAATTTGCAAGTTCCAGCCCTGGAGGAGAGGGATGAAGATGGGACATGGAGGAACCACGTCCTGCATATCTTAATATTCAGGGCAGATAATCACATCTAGCCTCCCCCCTGCCCACACATTTCGCTTGTCCTCTCTTCCAATAAGCAGAGAAAAGATCTATCGGAACAGACTTTCAAAGCCACAGGCACTTTCCATCCCTCCCAAATCTTGGTGGTTTCTGCCTAGGAAGCAAAACGCGAAAGGTTTTATATATTCTCATTTGCTTAGTGTGTCCCTTTATTGCTACACGTGAACCAAGCATCATCCTTACATCTTTTGAAGCTCAGAAATCCTCCACTTCCTAGTGACTCACTACCACCACCTGCCTACCATAATCTTAATGAATTTCGCTCCCCCCCTTCCTTTTTTCCTGCTTCTTTGTATTGATTTTGCTTCCTGCCACCTCTGTAGCCACTGGAGAAGTTCCAGGGTCTTCAGCAGGTCTAGGTCAAAACTTGCGTGCGGCTGGGCTTCTCCAACAGTCAAACCCCAGTCTTCAGAATTAACCGGTTTGCACATTTTTATGCTCCTACATAATTTTTATTCACTTCTAGGTCTGTCTTACTAGAAGAAATGTTTCAAGTAGACAATCCTAAGCACGCCAAATTTTTTCACTTCTTTTAATGAGATACAATTTTCTATGACAAGGAGTTACCAATGCTACTGGCAAGTCCCATGAATTCAAAGCCCAATACAGATGGCAATCATTTTTAAGAGTCCCCGCTTCCTGTCTTACACCAATTTATATTGTTACATTCAAAACACTTTTCCCGGCTAAAAAAAAGTTAAAGTCTAATCTGAAAAAGAAGTAAGAGCGTTAATACTAAATCCTGCCTTTTTCTCACAAGCTTACAGATTTTTATTTGATTTTGGGGGTTTTTAGGTTGGTTTTGTTTTGTTTGGTTTTTTTTTTTTCCCAAACATCAGGTACACCACCAGACGCAGAGGTGAGGCTATAGAGCAGATTTCTTTTCTACTCACCTCCGGCACTGCAGCACTGCCATAACTCAGATACCGTGGATTATGACTGAAAAGACATTATTCAAACTACCAAAATAATCTAGATAAGATGCCCAGTATAAACAGATTATTAGGCTAAAAATTGCTCCAGCTGAAAAAAAGCTCCCTTCTCTGCACCACAAATTGCTGTCAGCTAGGGCTAGAGGACCAAACACAGGGAGCTGCTACCCATAACTCGGTCCGAGCACACTATTCCTCTCTAGTACTAGTAGTGCACGCATCCTCCTTACGTATTTACTTGTTGTTCTCCTTATTAAAACAAGTAATTTTAAAAATGGCAGGGTAGTAAGCGAGATGGAAGGAAAGATCACTTACAGTATGTCTATGTTCCTTTCAAGTCCAATTGTCATTAATGATCTATTATATTATTAATATATCAATTTAGTTACAGTGTTCTGTCAGGATGTTTAACAATGATATAAATATTATCGGTACTAAAATTATTTTTATGAGCTAAGAACGTTACAAACCAAGATCATAGCCCATTGTTAAAGTACACTGACAGTATCTACCTCACCACAGGTTTTCAAATACTAATTTTCCAAGGCGATATACCCAACTTCAACTTAGACAAAACTGGAAAACATAATCTGTCATTTCTGCAATAAATGCAGATAGGGACACATTATTCTTATATTGCAAATGTGTAGTACTCCATTATGCAGAACATGGAGAGGAAAGAATCACAAGTAGTTATTACTCCTCAATGTTTTAATGAGCAGTTCTTTCATGGGGAAAAATATAGCTGTTGCTATTTCTGTGTATGTGTATTATCCTTCTAACTAATAATTGTGTGATAATATCATGAATATACATATGGTAAATATATTTGGCATTAACCTGCATTTGCTTCATGGCAGAAGTTGTCTAGCATGCTCACTACCACCATATGCTTAAACCCAAACAAAAAATATGAAGGATTTAAAAATCTAAAACATCTCAGCAACATTTGAAACCATATGGCACAATTATATTTCTTACCAGCTATTTCCTCCATGTGTCTCTAGCCTGACAATCAACCTTGGAAAACACAGAGCAAAGCATATCTCATACCACAGAGGAGCTGGACAACACATGACATTTGCTTTGCAAAGAGATATGACAGAAGATTATTATTATATGGTCCAATTATTATACACATTTCAAGGCAATCACGAAAAAAAAAAAAGACCAAGAAGTTTTCCAGACAACACACAGATTAGGAAAATGAAAGTCCCCTTGATATTTTAGTGGAATGTCAGAATAATCAAGAATGTCTTGTTAGTTATTTGTCCTCACTGGTAGAGATTTGTGACTTTAAAATAGAGGTAACTGTAAAGGTGGAAAGAGATTTGGATGAAACCTTTCCATAACAGCACTAAGTTTTTGAGGAAATAAATACATCTTTATCCAGTTCTACTTTAGGAACAAACAACCAAGAAAACCTGTGAAAACCAAATAATCTAAACATCAATGGAAATTGGTGCAGGCAGCTTGGCTAAAAAATCTGGGCTTTTTTCATATATAAATGAGGGCAGTTAATATTTCCCAGTAGTTTCACACACATGTGACGGTCTGAAAATGGAAAAAAGGGGAATCATGTTTCAGGCTTTTTGGTATTTTCAGGGGGACCCAAGAGCAATAACAGAGCAATTCTGCTTTTTTTTTTCATAATTTGCATTTTTCTGTGCATGCCATCACTCAATTGCATAAGTAACCCATGCACACACAGTAGTTATTCAAATACTGGGATAGGGATAACAAGACACACACAACAGTTATTCAAATACTAGGATAGGGATAATAAAGATCCAAAATGAAAGGTAAAAAAACCCAAACGTATTGATGTACCAAAATTTTATGTCATTTTTCAAAAACAAAGAGCAGAATAAAGAAATATTTAAAGAAAATCTCCTTTAAATTGGGATAAAATTACTCAGTCTGCTGAAGTGTTTTGGAGCCATTTAGGTCCAGATCCACACTTGGACACTTCATTCCTATCAAAATCCATTTGGATATCAAAATAACCATCAGTGCTGGCCACACAGCTTGGGGACACATCTTGCTTTATTGTCAAGCAAGATAGAAATATTCTTTAAAAGCCTGGCCCCAAACTGGAAGAGCTCTGCCCCAAACAGCCAGAGCAACCTGAACAGGTACATGAGCCTGGAGTCTTTTCAACTAGACAAAGAATTACAGACCCATTTCTACAACATTTATTCCATCGCCTGTATGACCAGAAGCAAGCAACACCTCTGGCTAATTTACGAGTGAAAAAATAAACACTTTGGCAATAAAACTCGCGCGAGATCATTTAAAAAAAATTTATTCCCACCAGAAACAATTTTTAGAGACATTAGGGTTTAGTTTTGCCCACTGAGTCACTCATTAGCTGTTTCATAAGAACAGGTACTGGCCAGCAATGCTTTCTCTAGCTACACACATGGAGCGGGGTCGGGAACACCCGGGACTCCTGATCTCCTTCCCATCTGTCTTCTGAGGAGCACAAGCAGCTCTACCCTAAAGCATGCTATAACGATAACACAAAGGCAATTATCTATCTATTGGCACTGACTGGTTAGCCTTACTGCAAGGCCGTGAGGCACGGATACCGGGATCACGCAGGAAAATCCTTGATAATCCTTGATTTTTAGGCAGAGAAGGAAACCAAGACATAGAAACTCTCCAGGAAAACAAAGAACTTTGTAACTGCTCGCTTTTCTGTCCGAATCCTTCATTCTTCATGATCTAATCAAATGCTTATCTTGGCATCACCTGGTAAAATTGAACTTAACCAAGACCTGAAACAATTTAAACATCAATTCCTTTGATTTAGCAAAGGGAACAGATGCATGATGAATCAGAAATACCACACACACTCTACCTCAGAGCCAGATATAAAGCCACACAAATGCCACAAATACAATTTTATATTTGTGCTTAAGAGCTAATAGGAAGATTAGGTCCCTAACGTTACACATTGCCTGCAGGAGCCACCCCATGGCCTCGGTGGAAACCAGCAGCACCACAAGCATCTCTTGGAGAGTCCTAAGGGGTCCAAGAGACCACACAACCTGAGGCTGCTCATTAGCACGTGAACAAACAGGGTTATCGAAACCTTTCTGCATTGCTCTGATTCTTTTATGCTATACAAAGGAGGTCCGTCTAATCTTTGCTGGGGATCCCATCAGGACACAGTTCAGAGTATTTGCTGACCTGTGTGCAGCATCCTCTTATACTATCAGCTCTGCAGCAAGGGAATTCTGGTTTCCATAGCTCGGTAAAGTAGAAACACCGATTCTGACCAGCATTCAAAAATAAAATTAAAAAAATAAGGAATTCACACACAAAATAAGAACACACAAAGAAGTTATTTTAGGAAATTACTATGGGAAAAATGGTAATCTGTATGCAGCGCTGCAGTAAGGTTGAATTATAGGCCACAGGCTGCATTTAGATAAACACTATTTTGAAATTTGTTGGACTTATTCTGAAGAAAAAGGAAAAGCATCTGAAAAGCCTAGGAAAAAAAAACAACAATCAAATAGCTTTTGAGCTACAAACCACCTATCAAGCTGATTTCTGATGTTGACTCTTGCCTATTAGTTGCCTGTTATCCCATCAAACTGTCCATGGAGCTAAGCCACTCTGAAAATGAGTTGGATGTCTCTCAGAAAAACATATGCTGCAGTTAAGCAGTTATTTTTGTTATTAATTTTCTGGGGCCTTTATCTACTTCCAGTGACCTAGATGAGATCTTGTCCATAGCTTGCATCAATGGGACAGGACTTGACATTGTAGGTTAAGAACAGCCAGGTAGGAATATGAGGAAAAGGTACAGTATGAATATCAAATAAGAGAAACAAGACATCGTTATAATTTATTACTGTTGTGATAAAAGATAATTAGCGTACTTACTCACAGGCTCTTCAGAGGGACGATCGACAGAAGGGTATAGTGACCAAATCTTTTTGGGTAGGATCCAAAACCAGATTTTGAAGATCTAGATGGAGGTTTTAAGAGCGTCAGTCCAAGCTGCAATGCTGAGAGCCCCCGTGCAGCCCCGCAGCTCTCTGCCCATCCCCAGATCAACTTCCACTGCCCAAGGGACCTGCTCCAGCCCCAACGCTCAGCGCAAGCACCAGACCTGTGCCTGACCAAAACTGGGGATTTGCAAGAATAAATCTTTAAAAGGGCTCAGAGTGTCCTGCATTTTCAGACAGGGTCCAACAGGAGGAAAAAAAAAAAAAAAAAAAAGTTCTCGTTCTCCTTTAGGTGTTTGCTGGGACAGACCATTTTCAAGTCATAAATATATGCCCAGGCAAAGCAAGGAATGAAAACCTGGGTCTTCAATAAACTGGACACGTGTTTTAGCCATTAAGCTGTAACACAAAACACAGCTCTTCCTCCAGCTCTATCACCTTTAGCCCTCGCATGAGGGAAGAAAAATTACTGGTGACAATTCACAGAGACCCACACTGACGACAAGCAGTAACACCCATCTGTACTTTTTTTTTTTCCCAGGGATCCAAGCCCACCAGTGTTCACCACCATCAAGACACCCAATTAACAGTGGTAAGGGAATCAGCATGAGAAAAAGCGCTGGATAAATTTTGACCTAACCTTGTACGTGTGTATGCACACACAGCCTGAGTCTCCTTGTTTTCACTGTTGCTCCAAAAGAAACCATGGACAGTTTAAGACTAATAAAACAACTCTTCTTTCAAATACTTATCGTGTTCTTCAGTGCTTGAAAAATGTGTAGTTTCCTGTGCAGAAGGCTTTTTTTTTTTTTTTTCTTTTAAATCAGAGGCCTGCATCAGAAACACTGAAGATGCTCACGACTAAAAGCAGCCAAAGCAAAACAGCAGGACAGCTCATCAGTGGTCACACAAGGCCATAAGGGATGGTGTGGTGATTTTGCTCATGGGAAAAGTCAAGTAATAAGGTGATGCAGTTTGGTAAAGATAAATGAAAGCATTTACGCCGTATACATATTCAGAGAGGAAGAAATGAAAACAAGGACAAATCGGTACTCGGGGGCTGAATGTGTCCCTGCTGTCTCCTGTTGGAGGGCTTCCACAAAGTGCAACCCTGCTGGAGCCCTTACGGTAAGCAGGCTGAATACAGATGCTGTCTTGGGCATCACGCTAAGTATTGCTTTTAGTCAGCTCCACTGAGTGGAAAAGGTCACCTTTGGTTTCCTTTTAAGCAGTCTTTAAGTAGCAAGTTAATGGTTGCGACTATGCTGAATTCCCTAGAAGAAGGAAAACAAAGCTCTCACGGTGGGGATGGGGTGGAGGGACAAAGTCAAAAGCTGCTGTGCTCTTTCTCATGGTGATATTTTTTTTCTTTTTTTTTTTTTTTCCAGTGAAAAGCCAACTTTGGGGGGAGAAAATAAATAACAACAACAACATTATTATTTTTCCAGCTATCTCTACCTCTGAGTGAGGTGCACAGCTACATGCCATCTCACTGGGCATCTCCAAGAAACATTTGTTGATTATAGTTCTTCTGCTCAAAACACAATCACAGAAGACAACTCCAAGAAGAAAACTTTCTGTTCCAAAAAGTCACAGCAAACTGATTTTGGTGCAAGAAATGCCGCAAATTAACCCAAAGACAAGAAAAAGCCAAAGGGACCACACAATTATCACAAGATTTTCAACTCCTGAAAGATTGAGAAATAGGAGCAAACAAACCCTAGGACAGCTCGTGCGGTAGCAGTTGGTTATGCATGCCCCTGATTCCTGCAGAAAGTCAAGGCAATATGAAATATCAGCCAGGAAGTTATTCTATACTGTGGCAGTACATTTCAGTACCTGTATGCCGATCCTGTTAAAAATTTACAGCAAGCAAAACGGTACAGTTATTTGAATATATCAACTTGATTCCAGCAGCCCCCAGCATATTACTCGTACAGACTATATATCGAAGTAGGTTATCAGTTTTGAATAAAGATGATATAAGGAACAACAAAATTCAGATAAGATAAACAGATAGTTCATCTGCGACCGAATTTTAAAAATACTGATAGGAATAATTTTAGTAACTCTTTGACATAAATCATTTTAATGAAGGTTCATGGTCTGGACTGCAGCTATGTGAAAAGAAAATCAAGAAGCTTTGCAACCTTACTTCTATAAATAGTCTTACTGTGTATTTTCGCTATAGGATTGAATTAGAGTTGAAACCTGTAGATATGTTAAGAGGTCCTCTTTCAGGTATGTAAAGAATGTTTATTCATAGGAAAAAAAAGGTGAATTGAGCCAGGAGATACACTCTGGCATTTTTGGAGCTGGACCAAAAGCAAGTGATTGTTAAAAAAAAAAAAAGTTATCTGTGAAGCATAACTGCCACCTTGTGATTGAACATTGCAATTCAGGTAGTATTCGGGGGCACAAAGCATTTGTATTATAGTTGTCTCTCCCTCCCAAAGCATCCTCAACCTTTGGAGAAAAGATTTGAAGGTGAATTAGTGATTCTTTTCCATGGACCTTCGCAAGTGGGTGGCACATGCTCCCAAATCAAACCAAGAAGTCCATTAACATTTCTGGTCCTTAGGACTCTTGTGTTCAATCAAACTTCTGAGTGAGGACTCCATTTTCTACTTCACTATTCTCACTTGACTATTCTATTATTCACCAAAAACAACATTAATTTTCATCACCACATTAAAAAAAAAAAAAAAAAGATATTTTCAGAATATTTCTTCCTTTAAGCAGTTTCTGTCATTATCCACAAATATTACAGGGTTATGTGTAGGAGGGAATAGTCCTTCCACTTACAAATAAGAGCATTAAGAGGATGTCAATGTGGTCAGATACAGAATTTAAGAAAGGTTATATTCCTAGCACATGCTATGAGAAGGTTTACTAAAAGTTTAGGAAAGAGCTATCTCTGTATGTTACTGTGCATTTTATTGGAAATTCCCTTTTCATATGAAAACAATGAAATCCCAAAGATGCATTAAATTATTGTGAATGAAACCTGAAGAACTCCTCATGTAAACAACCTTAATATTAAAGACTTATGTGAGAATATGCTCAGTACATCTGGATTTCTCACTTTTCATAGACATACCAAGTCAACAGTTCTGTTGCCCAACTTCAAATATCTGGATGTGGTTCATCAATACAATAGTCACAATATGCAAAAGAAGAGAAGATAAATGGTAAAAAAGATACGACAAATTAAAAATTAATAAGAATTTTATGTTCTTACTTTCTTTTGAATATAACTTCTCTTGCCAATACAAGAAATATTCAACTGTTAAGGCTTTTATACTAAGAGTGTCTTCCTGTACTCTTGTATTAAGAGTACACCTAGTATCTCATACTAAGTGTATCAAAAGGGCACCATACATACAGGAGAAGTAGAAAGACCTGGTATTAAAAACTATAATTAACTTTACTCAAAGTTAACTTATTATTTTAATAAACTTTGGTCATTCAGTTACAATCTAGAACTTCAAGCTGATTGGCAAGCACATGAAATACAGAAGTGTTTGATTTATCTCAGCAAGATATCCTTGGTGAAAACAGTCTCCATAAGCAGGTTCTGGTTTTCCCTTGAACACTGTAGTCATAAAACATCCTTGCAACAGATGACACACCTGTATGGTTTAACTTAACTTTGCAAAAAAAAAAGAAAAAAACCTTAATTAGAATGGAGGAAAAAATCCCATCTGTATCCAGCACCGGTCCCTTGTCTGGTTTGTAACAAAATTAATGTTGGGGTGCATTTGGTGTTTCTGCTGTCTGTGTGCAGTTCATCCCTTCGACTCAGAGCCTCAGGGTAGGAGGGTCCCCTAATTTTGAGGTGTCAGAGACGCTCTTTGGCAAAGTTTACCATGGCAGAGGGCTACCCTGGGACATCCCAGTAGGTGAGGGCTTGCTAAACCTTGAAGCAAAATGAGAAAAGAAAAGGTGTTGGAAGCCATTTTGTCAGAGTCGGTCCCCTGCCCTGTCCCAACACGCACCCACCTCTGCCCAGGGGGCAAATGTTGAGGGCTGTCTTCTGGCATAGCGGGGGAAAAGCAGAACACTGATGATTTGCAAAGGTAGTCCAAGATCTAAGGAAAAGACCAAGCGTTTTCAGAGCCTTTCAGAAGGCTAGAGGTGAATTCTACAGGCAAGACAAGCAGTATTGCAAAATGTATAATGAAGATTAATAAGATGTAAAAAAAATACAAAAAACATGCAAGGAAAAAAAAAAATCAGAAAATATCATAGTGACCATGACAATGCAAGTCTCCTGGTCTTTGCTGGGCAGCACTCAACACCACTGCATTGCAAGAGAGGGGCACGATCACTTGCAGTATTTTCCCTATACCTGCTGCCTCATTTTCACCACTGATGAGTTTTGCATCTTTTATCCTGGGAGTATAGTCTTGACATCATTTCCGTGCTGACCATGACAGCTAATACTTTGGGGCAGAAGGTTGCTTGTGCTTCATTTCTCCAGTACGATTTGGCAGCTCTCGAAGCCAAGCATGCCCCACACTCACCAAGGAATACCCTCGTCCTCCACACTGCAAAGCTCTGCAGAGCCAGGACCAATCCAAGTCCTATTACATCCACTAGAAAGACTCCTGTTCACTTCACTGGGAATTGAATCAGACTCAGAAGTAGTTTAGAAGTCAACTTGCATAAGTGAATAAATGAGGAGCCTAGAAAAAAAGGAGCGTAATGACTTTAGTAGGCCATGCACTTGGTGCAATGTTAGTGGTACATCTGATGGATGCTTCCTGATTTTAAATAGTGCTGTATTTAAGGTTATGTCTATCAAATAAGTCATTGCTAATTTGATACATGTGTTCTGTTAAAATAAATACCTGTACAAGCCCGTGAAAATTGAGAGTAATGCAATTATTATTTTAGACTTTATATAAAGTATTTTATCACCATGGCATTCAAATTTATCCTTTCACGTATTTACAATAGATATGTTCAGGCAGTACATGCATCAAAGTGCAACTTCTGCACTTTGTCCGTATACAAGTTTTGCTTGTCTGCCTGTACATATATACATGCACATATTTTTCTTCTCTCAGGAAAAACACTGCATGGAAGTGTTTACAAAACTGATTTCATGTGTGGTTGCGTATGTCTCATTAACACATTATTTTTTAAATGACTATCCTAAATCGAGGGCTAAAAAAACCAAACCAAAACAAAACCAGCAGAATTATACTTGCTTTTGAAGACTTTTACACATTGTGAAGCAGCACTGATTGCACGGCCAAATACTACACCAAGGCTCCTTCCACTCAGAGTAGGGAAGCAGCAATGCCCACTGCACAAAAACACCTTTTAGATCTCACATTACCTTTTGGAATTTGTTTTCCTGCACCCAAATCCACAGCCAAGGTGCAATTTATCGCACATTCTTAACGTTATTATCCTAATGAAATAAATATTTCTTTTACTCCTGGGAGTTTATCACAATAGCACCCAAGTGCTTTGTAAACACACATTTGTTTTTCCAAAACATCTGTGATGAGCAAATACTTTACAGACAAAGAGCTGAAGCAGAGATACATTAAGGTCAAAATTACCCATAACTTGTAGGTGCCAGGTGGAGCCAGAGAACACAAACCTTTCAGAATATTTAACAATTTTATGTTAAATTAACAATTTACATAATCCAATATATTTTTACTGACTTGAGCCATGGCCGTGCCTGGGGCCCGCCTGCATGTCTGCAAGGGCCGTTCGATGACTGGCACCCCGAGTAAATCTTCCCTTTGCATGGACGGCAAAGGGACCCCATCAAAAAAGACAATACCGCTATGGGTAGAAAGAGTCCAGCAGCGGCATTTCCTTATTTTTGACTTTGGACTTTGAAATTTAGTGAAAACTACAAAGCCTGCTGTTCTGTGTAGGATTTCTCAGTAATTTCTTGAACAAAAACAAACAAGCAAAACAAACAAAAACAAACCCCTGTAAACAAAAAGAAAGAAATTCAATAAAGGGTTATTAATAGGGCTGGAAGCCTGGATCCCCGATACAAAGGTCTGAGCATCAAATGATTGATAGTAGCTATAGCTTCCCACACGGGGCACAGCAGCAGTTATTCTGTCGGAAGGAAACAAACAGTAAGATAAAAAAATCTTCAATTTCTAGTCACAGCTTTTAAGGTCTACTGGGGCAAGATTTTTTCTGCTCATTTTTCCCATGTATGTTTCATGTACTGCCTGACCCATCTCAACCTTCTCCCTTTCACAGATGCACCATCTAACTCCTTTCCCAGTGCTTTAAGCTAGACAGGCTCAGGGGTCTTTTGATCTCTGCATTTCAGCACCTACTCCAAACCTCCTTATCAGAGCTGTCGGGACATGTCCTACCCCATTCCCTATCCCTCTCCTGCAGACAGGGTCTTTCCCCCGCTCCGAGTTCAAACTACAGCTTTTCGAAGGTGCATGCTTTGGAAAAATAGCAGGGATTTTCAAATGAGGACAGAAGAAACACAAAGACTTCTTAGTAAAAAAGAGAAAAATTAACTCCTTTTCTCAAAAGCATGAGGACACGAGAGGGTTTGGTCTGTTTGATTTTTTACAGTAATGATTGTCAGCACGTTGTTTAAAAAGCAAAACAATGAGTTTTCTCAATTGGCACCCTCAGAAACGGCTGACATTTTCCAAAGAGATTCCAGCAGATACCAGCCACAGAGAGTTTTTGCTCAAGAAAGTAAATTTTTGCAGAGTCATCTGCAACTCAAAATATATCCCAATCATTTCGAAACATGAAGGCATTTGATAGTCTTGCTCCAAACCTACCCAGCCAGCAGTGCTGCCCGGAGCCGCACGTGCCAAGGGCGCGGCATCCCACTCCAGAACGGATTAGCCCAGTGCTGCCTTTTTGCATCCAACAGGCGAGACTGATGGAGGAATGACAAAGACGACAGAGGTATGGCACTGAATAAACCTTTGCCTTGGGTCAGGGTTGACGGCCAAGCAGCAGGCACCGCTTCCCCAGCTTTGGCATTGGTAAGATGTTGCGGGTCTTGGAAATTGTGCTTTATTAGCACTAGGGTAAATCGTGAACAATGGAAATAATGCAGTGACACATTGCATAAAATAATCCTAGATGTTGAAGACAATTCTCTTTCTGATTCTTCTTCATAATGATTAGGTGACACCTGACAGCTGGATGCATCATCATTTTTTTTGGCTACACAGCATCAGTTAGTGGAGGTACCTTTTACACAAAGCTCTGTAAAACAGTCTTTGAAGTAAGCTTTTTAAAAACTCAAAGCTGTAGTTTCAGCTGAACTGTGTGGTTCACACAGTCACACCTGTGTACAAGGCAATTAGCAACTAAAATGCTCCATCAATTGAAATAGGATACATCCTTCATACATCTTCACAAACATCATGAGAAGGGGTTGAGATATTGACAATGTGTTTTTAGTTTTTCTTTCTTATGCAGAAATGGAGTTGAAAGCCAAGTCTATTACTGCAGGTTAAGAGTTCCCTGCTCAATTCTGTCCACAAGTGCTGATAGCCATGTCATTTCCAGGAATCTGGGCTCTTATCTTGGCATGCCTGTGTTGATCTGGAAGTTCATCATTTTCAATTTCATAATGTCTGACAGCCAGAAGTAATATTGCTTTACTTTGAGTGCTGGGCATTTTAGACTGCTGCAAACATTCCTGTACAGTGGGTGTAAAAACACATAGAAGTGTGTAGTAATCTTCTTTTGCAAGGTGGCAGAAAACCCCAGCTGTGGTTCAAATTTCAGATTGCCCCCCCTGCCACAGGCACACCCCCACAGCAGAGTTGTCTTCTCCCCAAACATGACAAAAAATCCAGCAGAAAATGCAGAGGGATCATGTGTTCAACATACATCCTAACAGCTCCTGGGCAAATATCAGGTAGCAGCATCTTGACGACTACCACACGATCTCTTATGGCCAAAAAGATGTTGTCTGAACTCCAGAATTCATTATATCCAGAGCTCTAAGTTTAGGCTCTTTTGTTAGTACCATGCTGTACAAGATGCCAACAGTTTAAGCTGCTTTGATGAGAATATAAAAAAATCCATAACGTAACAAAATTCAAATGCAGTTATGCGGATGCTTTGGTTTAGGGATTCGGAACTGTAGCAGAGTTGCATTTTGATAGGTGTTTTACATATTGTTTTACCACAACAAAGACACCCTGAAAAACAAAAAGTGTGCAGAAGCTGTGCAAAGAAAGCTATTTTAAGCACTAGAAGTGATATAATTAATTAGGGTACAGACAAAAACGTATTAATCCTTGCCTTACCACACTTCTCCACAACTGTCTTCCTTAAGCCCCGTAATAAAACAGAACATGCTTTAATGCAGATCTTCAGGTGCTGCTGCTAAGAACAATACCTATCAGAAACATTTCTATATGGTATTTAGAGCTACACAGTTTGGGGTCAAAATGCTGAGGCTGAAGACTACATGCTAATTAACCCAAAGATCACAGTGATGTAATTGGAAATGAGATTTCCAAAAAGCAAGAGATGGCGATTGTTACTTGCCGATAAGGATAGAGCACGTGTATATAAAAATTCCGCAGTTCTTGTTGCCACTGTAGTACAAAACCTGCATAATAGCTAGAACTTTTTGGCAGGGGATGAGAAGAATCTTTCCCCATCGTGCAGAAATTTAATAAGCAAGATTAGCCTCTTGTGAGTTTTGTCTGGTCTGTATTTTGTGACTCTGCAGTTGCAACACTATGTTGTTCAACTGAGCACAGGCTCCGTTTTTTAAAGAAAAGTAACAGTAAGCTTGAAAACTACAGCAAATTTTTATTTTTATACCTGATAAAGTTTAGGCCGTTTCATAACTATACATTTAAAAGGTGTACAAATGAGCAGCCTACGAGGAATAAGCCTCTAATCTAACATACATCAATGTGATACAGACAGCCCCAGCGTTACAGCTACTATCAAACTGGGCTTAAGAACAGATGAGTAACTCTCCTTAACCATCAGTATTTATTTGCAAAGCTTGCTGGAGTGTAAAATGGGTAAAGCTGAAGCTCACATAAAACTTGTGAGTTGAAGAAAGGAAGAATCAGAAAAATAATTGACTATAAATATCCCATGTGGATTTTTCTCTTTTTTGAGAATTTTTATGGGGTTTGTTGTGCTTTCACTATATAAAATTGAGAAATATTCCCCTTACCCTTACTTTAGGGAAAAAAATAAACCCCAAAATTGTTCAAGAAATAAATTGAACCAATACTCAAAAGCCATAACATCAGAAGTATTGCTTAATAACATACATGGGTTTTAGATCTCTCCACATAACTTTGCCAGACAGCACAATTCCCAGCCTTGCAACACTGCTGATATTTCAGGCTGCATCTCTTCAACTGAGACAGCCATTCATATCAAATCGTGTGGGCAGTTGGAGACAAAACCAATTTTGATGTACAGTTTTCCTGGGCAGGTAAGACAGATACAGTTTAAGCAATCACTGCTTCTCGGTACTTGTTAATGATCCAGCATTGCCATCAGCTCCTCATCTGCCGCGATGCAAAGTTAGATGGCTCAATTTAAATGTGCTTTACTAACCCTGGTTTTAAAAATCATAATTCCAAGAAACTCTTATTTTTTAATTAGATACAACCCTGCTGATTCTACTGATATGGTTTTTAAACCTAGAAAATCCTCTAGCCTCTAGCTTCACAGCCATCAGTCCGTCTTCTGCAAAGCTGAAAGATTCACACGAGGGTTTGCCCCAAAATTCAATGAGTCAACACCACAGCTGGTGATCCCAGCTAGGTGTGGTGCTAATCGATTTTAAGAGTGCCATCATAAGCAACTTTGAAAAAAAAACTTGCAAAGCTGAAGGAACAGCAGCTTTGTGCAATATCCAATAAGACAGCAATAGAAAACACAAGGGGAAGCACGTAATAAAACCAGTATCTTGTTAACCATGCTTAATTAGCAGTCAGGTTAGTCTACATTTATTTACTCCGATTAGATCATTAGCCAGGTGTTTACATAAAAGAAGAAATTTCTGCAAGTCAGAGGGCGAAGCAAAAATGTTTGCAGGATTTCCAACCCCCCCAAAAAGATGCTAATGATTTCTGACCGCCAATTACCACTTTTTCTGAAGTCCAATACAAGAGCCAAGGCCTAGGGAGAGATGATTGCTTCTGGTTTTCACTAAGGTTCATTACATATTCCCCTCAAAAATAATCCACAATGGGAAACATAATAAAGCTGTGATATTTGGAATTCAATCATTTTAATTTAGCGGTTACGACTTCAGCAGGTCAGTGTGCAGCATAATAAATATAAATGACACAGTGAGCAGAAACCAGGGGTCTGATGTTACCATCATCTCCTTGCTATTACCTCCACTGTATCATTTCACCTGTAAAGACTAACTACCCTAAAAAAAAAAAAAAAAAAAAGAGACTCCACAAAACTCATTAAAGGAAGGAGAAAGAGACCTCCAGAAACACGCACGCCTGGTACCCAAACACAGGCAAAGGCTGTAACCGATACTAACAGTAAAGCAGACCAGGCTTCAAATGCTCACTCGGGATAATTATTAGATTTGATCTTTGCTTGGAGATTTGGCATAACGGTAGGAAAACTAAATAACAAAAAAACTAAATAACATCCAGAAAAGATGAATTATAGAGCAAGATGGGTAGGTATTTTTTTCTTAACAAAATTATGACCGTCTGTTTGCATTTTGGTGCAAGGATACCACAGAGTTCCAGGCTTCAGAAGTTCAGGAGGTCGGTATACTTATGTTTTTATATGTCCTGGTTTCAGCTGGGATAGAGTTAATTGTCTTCCTAGTAGCTGGTACAGTGCTGTGTTTTGAGTTCAG
>JAVJGG010000085.1:40173728-40197048 GCA_035590195.1 Aviceda cuculoides
TTCTGTTCTATTAAACTGTTCTTATCTCAACCCACGAGTTTTACTTCTTTTTTTCCTGATCTCCTCCCCCATCCCACGGTGGGGGGGGGAGTGAGTGAGCGGCTGCGTGGTGCTTAGTTGCTGGCTGGGGTTAAACCACGACATTATACTACTGTAGTATAATCAGTACAAATTCTGTAAGTGTTATTAGCTGGAAAACAGTAACTCTGCTTTCTACACCATTACTGAACAAATTACTTCTATCATGCAAGGAATACATTCAAATTTTATTTGCATCTCAACCGAATTTTGTGACTGAGCTCTCTAAGCCATCATTTTTAATGCTGAAAAATATATAAACTGTGGCTATACCATAAGCAAGAGATGTTACATAAATAAATTTGGATTTAAACAGAAATTTAAGAAGAAAAAAAAAAGTCAAGCCACTACAGCCAGAAGGATGAAGCCTTCTTATCTTGAGAGTGTAGAGGTCTACAAACTCTTTGTAAGATGCAACTGCTACATATTATTAGGGTCTGGCCACTGTCTCCACACTGGTTTTGCTCCCTTGAACCCATTCGCCTGGATTAAAGCTGGCTTAAAAGTTGTAGTCTCTTCTACAGACTGCAGCTCAGACACAGACTCAAGTTATTAGTTCGGGGTTATCTTCAAAAGTCCACATTTGCCAAATGATAGCAAAGCCCAGTGTCCAATACAAGCAGGTACTTTCTGTATAGCGAGCTAGAAATATTGGATGGCCTCTACTAGCTTCAATTATTGCTGCTTTGTTTGAAGTGGCAATCGACAAACACAAGCGATCCATTACCTACATCGAACCTGGCGCTACCAAAACAATAGCACAAAACCCCAAATTTATGGAACATGCGAAGGCAGAACCATCGCTTTCTTCTCCTGTTGTGTCCTCACCTGAGCTTGTGAGAACCAACCAACCCGAAAGACGCCCTGAAATGTGCCAGCCACACAAGTCCACGGGGACTCTTCAGTTTTCAGGATTTCAGGCCAAACAGCAGTAAAGAATTAAAAGTTCTCTGAAGTAACACAGTGTTTTATGCACAGCAGAAGACAGGACTCTAGACCACAGGACTTGAAGTGTTCTATATGCAAATATGCTCCAAGTCATATCAGATATCTTGTTGTCAGGACAAAACCCTTCAAGAGCTTTATAATAGATCAGTCAAGGTTCCACAGGCAAGTCTTGCAAAGACCCTCGCAGCGGTGATTAATCCCAGCTTATTCCAGGATCCCTGACAGAGGCAGTTGTGATAAACACCTGTAAAATTGGCCTCCTGCTCAGTACATGCTTCCAGCCCTGGAGTTCGAGTGCTCTGAAGCCATCAAAATAAATTAATGGAGTAATAGGGTTAACTCTACCCCGTTCCTGCCCTTAGCAGAAGGGAGGTCTGTAAAAAAAAAAAAAAAACATGTGGAATTAAACATATATATTTAAAATGCCTGATGTAGTCATTTGCTGGCTTTTACAGCTTCACCCAAGTGTAAATGCATGAACTCAAATTAACTGCAATGTTAAATAAATTTAATAATAAATAAGGTTCCTTCCCAGTCGCATCCCCATCTCAAACCGCCCTGAGAATGGCAGCACTGCGGAAACTGGTTGAGACTTAAGTACTGGCCTGAAGGACATTCAGGGCATCGCCATCGCTTTGTCAATCTGCAAAAAGTCTCTGCCAGAGTGGCCTAGAATTGGGCCGGATTATCAGAGTGGTTGCACTAAAAATAGCAATACCATAAATAAAAATGAGCAACAGCTAAAAATCTGACAAATTTTTTTTTTTTTCATAAAGGTTTCTCCATTTATCTTTCGGTAAACAAAGTGTTTTCCTCCTCTAAGGTGGTAGTTTCGATGACCTGTAAAGTAGTTAGAGCACGCCTAATCTCTAAATCTTCCCATATTGAAAAAAAAGGAGTAATGCCGGTGCAGCTGATCCAAGTTTTTCTGTGTAAAACTGACTCTCCGATATTCTGCATAAGAAATCAATAGTAAGTCTGACAGTGTCTCCTGAGCTCCTGTACAGCCCTCTTCATGTGAATGATATTGGCAAGGTCGCTGCTAGCGCTGGCCCACTGCTTTCAAACACACTTTGCTTCTTCCTTTGTTCAGAGGGAGAAGTGACATGGGTTTTTTGCTGCTTTGCTTGCTTTGATTGTCTATTTTTTTGCTCAGAAAATTAAATTTCATGAAGTTCGTTCTTATAGATTGAATGCTTTGTACTAAACAAATGGTTATAGTCTTTCTGGTGCTTTCAATAAATTAGAACTAGATGTTCAAGCCAATATTGAACTGACACAAATTAGATTTACCAAGCAAATTTTTCCAAAAATATAATCTTATCGAACAAGTACTGTATTTTGCACCTGTCAGAAAATGTTTATTGCTTTATTTCATTAACATGTCCTGTCAACCTTTAATTTTAAATTGCCTAGCAGAACAGGAAAGGCATTTTTCTAAGAGAGAACTAACTTTTCATTGTAAGACACATCAGCTAATACGGAAAAAAGCACTACTGTGTCTTTAGGGTAAATTTTTTGTTAGCCACTTGGACCACAGTTTTTCCAAATTATTTATGTAGTTAAAATACACAAATCTGTCAGCAGACTCCCTCTGTCTGTAACAGACTTCATCGAGTCTGAAACATTTTCATTAAAACAATAGTAATCTATTTTAAGCTACATGGATTTTTCTCAGTTCTCACTCTGTTGCAAATACTAAATATTTTCCATCAGGAGGTGTGGTTTTTGCTAGCATTCTTTTAAAGGAAAGCTCAAAACAGATCCATGAAAACATATTTGTGTGTGCTGCTGCTACAGAAGGTTTTTCATTTTAATGGATGAAATAAAATCCTTTTTAAAGCAATTAAGAGTAGCAGTCTTTTCTCTACACATATGCACAACTCTCATTATGTCTAAGGGAGTTAGGTAAGTTCTGAGGGAATACCATACCTGCTCGGTGCTTATTGGCCATCCTTTTGTGAAGGACTTTCAAACTTCAGGCAGCTGCTGTCCAAAATCCACTTCTTAAATGATTTTTCAGTGTATCTTGCAAAGACTAGAGGAGCTTCCCTGTGAGCAGGATCTTTTACAAGCTTTGCCATATGTGGGCAACTTTTGACAACAAGGCTGGCATCCCGCCTCCGACAACTACTACACAGTATTCAACCAGAGCTGTCGGAAAACTGAAGTATCCTTTGAACACCCTAGATGGGTGAAAACTTGAATTCTTTTTTAAGATTTTTGGTCAAAAGCTCCAACTGCCCATGCTCTCCCCCATCAGAAGGAAAATGCATCTCTCCAGCATGGTGTCATTGACTTCAGTAATTTACATTGGCCAAAAACGCAGCTCCTCTCTGTTTGAGTGTAAAAATGGAAAAATTTGTTTCTCATCAATGAAAACGTCTTTCAGGTTATCTGTGTATTGTAGACTGCCAATATCTCATTTCCGTGACCTGGTGATGGTCAATCACTGAAAAACAAGTCTGCTCTCCATGAATGTTACAGTTGATGAAAATACTATCAAAAGCCATCATTAACTCATAAAGTTTTGATTTCATTGACAGCACCACATCAAGTGAGTTCTACTTTTTGCCACTAAATTTAATTACTGCCTTTTTGCACGTCTATAAAGCATAGCCAGGTCTGCCTCAGACACAGCATTCTCCAGGTTGTCACTCATTTGCTGATGCTAAAGCTAATTGGCAGTGCCTTCAGAAAAAAAAAAAAAAAAAGTTCCTTACAAAAGCCCTTTAGATACATGTTCCTAAGAGCACTTAAGTAGCTCCATACTCATCAACTACCACATGTTTTGGTATAAATAGAATAAATTGCATCCCTAACAGGCTACTTAGACAGGACAGATCTCTTGTGTGCAAAAGTGAAATTGCATTATGCTTTTCCTATGTTTTCCAGTCTTGAAAACCCAAAATCTAGTCAAGCTCTTCAGCAAAGATAGTAGTGAGAGAGGAAAAGGATAAAAAGTAAGACGACTCCCCAAGCTGGAGAAGTATGTCAAAGTTCCTGCTCTGAGATACTTTGACTTCCCTATTATTACCCTTAGAAACAGTTCACACACAAACACCAATACCCCAAATTAGGACCCGGCACACACAAACACCAGTACCCCGAATTAGGACCCCTCAGTCCTATTGCAGTTGACTATTACAGCAGCACGTAATTAAAAAGCACACCGTTTTATACCTACTCGGATTTGGAAAGTTTAATCAAGCAACCAGCAAGCAGTGATGCCCATGTTTTAATCACAAGGAAGAAAAAATAGTTCCTTTATATTTCTAAAGCTTTAAGGAGTCCCATTTCCAGGCTTTGCCATGAGAACCTTGGTGCCAGAAGCATATTTTTAGGTATTGCTTAAACTGACATTTTCATATGATCTTCATGTCAGGAGACAGGGCAGGAAGAAAGAGCATTTGCAAAGAGTACAAGCATTTTATTATTTTTTCTAATCACAGTTTATATATTAAATTATAATACTGGGCTTGCCCTTGCAGGTGATCTGCAGAGAGGGCTTTTTGCTGTCCTTTATTCAGCCAGACAGAAGTTGGAGTGGATAAAAAACTGTGGCCTCTAATCTTTATCCGATACCCACACAGAAGGCATCTCTTTTTGCAGTGTCCAGACTGATAAGGACCGATAGTAACACAAAGGCTGTGCCTGACTTCAGCAGGATGTATTGGCTATCGACTGCATTTGCTCAAAGTCATCATCAAATATCCTTCCCAGTTAGCGCCGTCAAGCAGCGACCGGCTCAAGGCATCAGCCATTACCTTTTCATCGAGTGCCATGATGTATTTCAAGACCTGCGACACAGGTCTAATTTTACCTTAGTAAACAGCGTCCTCCCCGATTTGTCAATTTATTGTTGATATGCTCTTCGCATAGAGTTCAATTATTGAGTGGGGAACAAACAGGCAAAGCAAACGTGTTTTCCTCCAGAGGGAGCAGAAGACATACTGCTGGCCCTTTTAAGTGCTCTTCTGAGCTCTTTGGAAGGGAGATTGCTTAATTTAATGTTCAAACAAATGATACAGTCTGAAAGGGCTTCACGCATTCAGATAATACTTTCTCAGAAATTTAATTCACTAATTTCATTAGGTACCGCGTCAGCCGGCGCAGTTTTCAGGGACACATTTAGAGGGCAACTCGTTTGAGTGCAATTTTAAAGAAACAGATTTGACACAGTGTCAATCTATTGCCAAGCTGCATGGCATCTCCCAGGAAAACAATTGAATTTAGGAATGCAGCCTGCTTGTTTTAATCTCCTCTATCTCACTAGGATAAAGTTACTGTTTTGCATAAGCAGTAAATATATTCAATATTTGATGATGCGCGACTTAAAATGTCCTTCGCCAAGGAAAATAATTCAAGGCTTTTAAAAATGAAGACTCAACCATTTCCGTCCCTTCATTTTTCCAACAGTTTTTAATGAAAGGTCATACTAGTCATTGCCATTCTAAATTTGATTTATCTCCTTGATGTTATAAAAACACTTAACTTCACAAAATATTTTGTGGCAGGACACAAAGCTAAATAGAGGTATTCCTTGCAGTTTCAGCATAGAAATTAACTCTTAAAAGCTAGTTGGATGGATTAAAAAAATTAAATCATTATACAGCTGCTGGGATTGACTGAAAGAGAGGAGAGTCCCGTCACTTTATATATATATATATATATTTATAAATATGTAACCAATCAACAGGAACAATCCAGGCCTGTGAAAATGGTATCATCTAAGAACACTTGATTTCCAAACTTCCTCTTGTCCAAATGACTTAAGAATATTTACTTTACATTATAATCATTATACAGCAGTTGAGCACAGCCTACTGTCTTTGTGCTGCAGTAAAATACCTCACTTGAATTAGCCAAGTAACTTTGTGGAATGTGCAAAAATATTAGAAATTTTTCTTTTTTCCAAGCTTGGCTGTTATATAAGTAATACGGCCTGACTTAACTAAAATAAATTATACATATAGTATGAAATTACAATCTACACCATGAAAGCATTGTATTTCGTACTCTTTAAAAGATGTGGCCTCATTAGACTGTGGTGTTAAATTTTTCAGTCAGACTGATGCAAGCCATGTGGCTCAATTTCTATATCGAGGGACAGGTCCGAGTGCAGGTACAGAAACACTTGCGGCTCCCAGCAGAGAGGCCACACAATGTCCCTGAAGAGTCTGCCAAGAAGTTCAAAATCAGTTGTCACCAGTTTACTATTTCTAAAAGGAGTTCCTAGTTTTGAAGTCAGATCTCCCCATAGCTCCCACCAAATCCCTGGAGAAGTTCTGATTATCTCTGGTTAAAAGTTGAACTGTTTCTCTGGAAAAGGCGTACTTGTGTAGGTTCAGGAGGCCAAAGGTGGCACTGAGGAGACTATGGAGGGTCAGCAAGGAAGGACATCCCTTTGGGTACATCTGCTCTGTTGTCTACAATAGCCAACGGGCAGTGGGGACCTGTCCCAGCATAGGCAGGGGATGAAGGCAAAAGCAGTAAAAGACAATTCCTGCCTACACAGTTCAATGGTGCAGCACACAGGGCTGTGTGCAATGATTTTGAAAAATTGGTAAAAGTAATTTTTTTTTTTTTTTTTTTTAAGCCAGCAAGGAGGCTAGTCACATTTAAATTCTGCTTCTGGCTTGCAGCGTGTCTGGACACAGAGAGGTCATGGCTTGATGCTACTTCTTTTGATGATGGAGGAGAATTTTATGTCTAACTTATCCAAGTTTTCATCAATCTTCTGGCTCTGAAAGTATATTAGTTTATATTTCTAAGCGCCCAAATACACTATTAGTATCATTTTCTGTTCTGAGAGGCATTTAATCTGGCCAAAACAAAGAACATGATACAAAACACGGCACACAAAAACCTGCCTTACAAGCTTGGGTTTAGGGCACGAGACCTCCCCAACAGGCTCAGTCCCACAGAGGGGCGATGTGGAGCAATTAGTGGCTGTAAAGGACAGCGAAAGGTTCCTGTCCACTTCCTGCTCCTTCCTGTAAGGGAAGTTGTCCACCCTTCAGGGTCTTCTACAACGGAAGGTTAGACTTCAGCTGAGCATTTAATTTAAGGCTGGGTTCCATCAGCACACTCTAACGAAGACCAGTCAATGAGTTATGTTACCAGCCCGAAGAGGTTAAGAGACTACATCTCCTCCTCAGACTTTTATTTTCTTCCCTACTGCTCATGACCCCATTTATTGTTAATATTAACTGCCATCGTATTTAGAAACTGTGACTCAGCCTTCCCTCCGCCAGCCAGGAACGAAGCACAATCCCTGAGGCTGCTCACAAGCCCCGTGTTTCATGTGCTCGAGCCCAAGTTACAAAATCTTCACAGCAGATATACGGATGTGTAGACAAAAAAAAAGGACCTTGACCTTTTTATTCCACCACCCTAACCCAGCACCAAGTGCGCAGGCTACACCAAAGTCTTCACTGGGTACAGACGTGACTTCCACTGCTCCGAATGCCTCCCCTGGAGAAGCAGGGGAGAGAGTCCCTTCCCCTGGAAAATGTCCTTGGAAGAGACAGGTGTGACCTCTCCTAGGTGTAAGCGTTGGAGAAGAGCCAGCTGGAGCTTGTAGCATAGAGCTTTCCTGAGTGTGACGGGGGAGGACAAGCAGGTCTGTGATTTGGGCTAGGACAACAGGGACAGCACGAAACCATCTGTTCCAGCTCATCCTTTGCTATTTGAAATGGATGAGAGAAGAAAAGATATTAATACTAAGAGCCCTCTGAGATAGGGTGCATCTCAAATCCCCACGACATAACACACATCACATATTGTTTCCAGCACTGTAATTATCTGATAAAGCTATTAACCATACCCCTGAGATGCCATAAAGCATTAATACTTCCCACCAAAGCAATCTGAACCACAGCCAGATATTAGTCAGCAACTGTATGTTACTTTGGGAAAAAAATAAAATAAAATAAAATAAAATTATATCAGGAGAGTAATTTCCTTGTATTTCTGAGAAACTTAAGTTTACAATGGGAGGCTGAGTTAGCTGTGCATGGCTCTGCTAAGAAGCACAGTGCTTCTTTCTTAGGACACATTAGCAGAGAAGAACGAGCACTTAATACGCATAAAAGGTGGCGGGTCTCTGGTCAGATTTGCTTCCACTTCACGTGAAAATCTCATTAAGTGAAACATAAACAAGCTACTATGGATTCACCCCAAAATAAAAAGCTAGCAATATTCAAGAAGCCCAAGTGTAGCTATAGGATCCCTATACATCAATTACCTTGTCAGTTAAATAAATAATGGGAAGTTGTTAATGGGACGAGAGTAAAAATTGTGACTGAGCCCACTTCAGAACCGAGCAAAGCTACCCTAGAAAATAAGCCAGCACCACTTTAATAAAATTCACATCTGAGGAAGTTTGCCTGCGTCAGCAACATACTCCTCGTCGAAGACGAATTGAGCTAACGCGTTGACGACAGCCAACCATTGCAACGACTTCCCTACCTGACTCGTCTACCAAGCAGCATGGCTCCAAGCAGACCTTCGCTGCAGCTGCTGGCGCGGGGACAGAGGAACATACTTGGTGCAATCAGCGTGGAGCACCTCATTGTTTTAAAGATGGATCTGGAACGCTTCCCAGATTATACATCTGCCCCTGTAATTCACATCTCGTATAACGAGGCTGACATGGGAGGTGTTGGGAATGAGCACATTTAGTCACAGCGGGCACATTGCTGTCTGCCAGTGAAACATCCGTGGGTGAACCTTTCCCAAAACTAGTTATCAGAACAACTAGCAAACCAAAGGGAAACACCTACAGGTCAGTTTTGTTTTATCTTCAATTTTGAATGTACTAATATTAACATAGCTGCAAACATACATCTCCCTCCTCGCCTTCAACAGGTAGCGAATAAAAGGGGTGACATTGAGCCTTATTTACCAGTGAGAGCAATTCCAATTCTCCTCTTCATTCTCCTTTTATCTCATTCCTTTGCATTTATATTTACCCTCTACTTTGTCATCACAACAATATATGAATGTATAATTAACGTACCATTAAGAGTTTTCATGAGCATCACTCTGTAGGGTCCAAAAAACCCCAACACCACCAACCAACACCCCCCAAAAAACAAGCCACAAAACAACCCCACCACCAGACACACAAACAAAATAGAGCTGTAAGGGACTTTGTAAGAGGTCAGCCAGTCCACCTCCAGTCCCAAGACCAGAGTGACCATACTTGTGCCCGCTGACACAGCTTCCTTATGACCCCTAAGGACTGAAAGGAGCCTTGTCCTTTGCCAAAGCTTCCCATTGCAATAATAAATCTGGATTTTAACTTCCTTCCTTGTTTTTTTCTTTTTTTGGTACCAACAATTATCAGTCTAATAGTCTCTTGTTATTTTAAAGTGCTTCCTGTACCAGAATACTAGTCTGACCCACCATATCTACGGCCAGCGAGGCAGCATAATTGCAGCATACTGGAAAACAGAACTGCAAAGCAATACTAAAAGATTTTGAGCTATAACGTTTATACTTGTATTTTATGACTTCGCATATGGAGATATCACCTAATTGTCAATAGACTAACAACAATTCTCATCGAGGGCCTAACCCACAGTTCTTCAGAGTCAATGAGACCATTCTATTGCCTTCAAATGGCTTTGGATCACCCCCAAAAGAAAAAAAACAAAATAAATTACAAATTGTCTCATTAACTTCTCCAAATGTCTTTTGAAACACTTCCAGAAAAATAAATGAAAGAAAGAAAAAAAAAAAGTATTCAAGCACTCCAAGAACACAACTCAAGTAAAGAAAAAAGTAAAAAAAAAAAAGTACTGCCCAGAATACTTTCAAAGTGATAGGAGATAAAATATAATCACATATTGCAAATGACTCCTAAAGCCAGGGAGAACAAAGTCTGCCATAAGGCTGCCCTTCAGTCCTTACATGCCTCACATCATTCTGCCTCTCCTTGCTATTCAGTTGTGTCATGTGCAAAGCATTCGCACAATCATTGTCAGAAATAAACGCACTTTTCTCCATCTGCACTCACTCTGAGCTGAACAGGAAAGAAGAAAAAACCAGCAAAACCCCACATTACTGACAAAGCAGTTGCATCAACAGATGTGAATTCTGATTTAAACAGCCATATTTCTTTCCCTAGAAATCTTTGTTGTACTATGCATGCATGTGTATGTACTATGTATGCTGTACTATGCACGTAGACTTGGTTAAAGCTTTTTTTTTACTCAAGTGTATAAAAAAATCCTTGCAAGCCAAATACATGAAAAAAGTCCCTAATAGGTTCCCAATCCCAAGTGTTTTCAGATGTGAGGAGCCTAAATATCTTTAAGAATCCTACCTTGAGCTTTAGAAATCATCATCTGGGGTGCAGCAAAAAGCTCTGTGCAGCTGATGTACTCCAGCTGTGATTTTCACTTTATCAAATGCCTATAATTGGTTAATTTGGACCTGCCTACCAAAGCAATAAAATTAATGCCACTGTCCTGAATGTTTCCTGTTCATTGGTGAAATAAAAGCCTCTGCTGGGTGATGATTATGAAGCATGATTGCCCTTGTACTTCTAATATCTGCTTTCCTTAATTTACAACTCTCCCACCAAATAAAACCAAGGAAGAAATAGAAAGTTCATTAGCATTACAAAATTAAGATTATTAAAATGATCCACACTGTCATCCTTCTGGATTTTGCATCAAATAAAGATTTGCTCTACAGCATTTTCCCTGTTTGAGAACCAGATTGCTGCCAACCTCACATCGCAGCTCACCAAAAGTGAAGTTCAGAGAGAGCATCAGTCTTCATTTTTGACTTAAACAGTCTTGATACAAAATCAAGTCACACAATTTGGGGCGGTAGAGAGGCCGCACAAATGCAACCAAAGCCCATATATTCTTAAGTTTTCTATATTGTGCAGAGTCTGTGATCTTAAAAATATTGCAGAACAAAGTGTGGAATGGGAAATGCAGCTATTTACAAAATACGTAGCAATTGCTTATAAATTGCACTCCGTCAACACAAAACAAGATTCCATGATAAGAAATAAAACTCTGTTTAATCACGCATCCTAAAGAGCTATCCCCACATTTTCTGCAGTGACAAGTTGGATAATTTTATTCCACCTAGGTAAGATTTGCAATACATTTTGAGTTTCCCAATGGACTCTTCCTTTCTCTCCATGTTAGCACATCGTAGCCCCAAAATAGCCACTAACCACTGCATACAGAGTGCCATATTCAAGCAACAAGATTCACACCAAGCTGATCAGAGTTTTGAAGTGTTTTGACAGAAAACTAAGCCAAATTATTTTGTACTTTTGCTTCTTCAAAAATTTATTCCAATATCTATCGCCCAGCAAAATATACATCTTTGTTTCACTCTACCAGCTCTTCCGCAGTAATCAAATAAAAACAAAAAATAAAAGAAAGAATCCTCATATGTTGATTCAATCAAGTAGTAAATGCTCCAATCCTAGCAATATTCAGGAGGTAGACCTGGTGCAGGTAAGCTGGTCTTGTGAAGGCTGGAGGCCATCAGAGACTTGACCAAATGCATTTCCAAAGAACAGATTAATGTCCCATTCAGACCATCTTCATCAATTATTTCTCCTCAACAAACTCACTGCACAATCAGGCCTATTATTAAAAAGAATTTTTAAACACAGAAAGCAACAAAAAGACTTAAAAAGGTCTAATAGATTTTCCTTCTGCCCTTGAAACAATATTAAAACTTTCTTGTCTATTTAAGCAGCAAGAGAAAATGGTGAGATTTTACCTACCAAAAAAAATTATTAAGAAAAAAGAAAGAGAGCAGTAATTTTTCTTGAAGTTAATGAGAGCTTATGGGGGGAATGAATCATGTAGGATAGACACCGGTTATGACATTTCCCACTGAAAACTGTGGCTACCTTCCCTAGGTGTATTTCAGGGCTATCTTTAAAACATTTACTAAAAGAAGATGGCAGGGCTAGCTGAAGGCTGCTCTGCTGTGGAATTAAGTTACATTTGGCAGCAGCAGATGTTTTGAGAGGGATGGACAAGGAAATCCAGGTAAGGGAGAGATGCCATAGCATCCTTCTTCTCCTTACCTGCTTCCAGAAACAAAGCTTATATCCCCTCCCGTAGATCTGCAAATCCCTCAGTGCTATCACATTGAATTTGGCCCAATATTCAGTAGTGTCTAAGTTGCATCCCTCCACAGTGACCCCACAACTAACATACATAAGCCTTCTTCCTTCAGTTCAAGGAGGTAGGGGAAGAACACCAAAAAACCCCTTGAAATACTGGAAATAATTGCCCATTTGGTTTAACCAAAGCCCTTGTTAAAATATTTATCAAAAATATCCAGCAGGTGCACACCGGTGCCTGTGCTCTTCACACAGCACTGGATAAAAACCCGGATACAATATGTAAATCACAATAGGGGACAGGTTGGAAAACCTGAAGCTAATGCATTTTATGTTTGTCCAGTCATAATCGCTGTTGATCCATTTAGCATACAGCTCAATTGCTTTGTAAGCTAATAACAAATACGACTCAAGAAGAAAAACACACTTTCAAAAGGTACAGTACAGAAGGCTCCAGAGAAGGATTTCAGCCAATGTAATTACTCCTTTTTTTTTTTTTTTCCCTCCTTGTTCCTTGCATGGAGTCTGGCCACAGTCTGGAGTCTATAAATTAAACATTCATAGCCACGATAGCTGCATAACAATAATAATTATTTATTTTTTCAAGCACATTTCATCTCGAAAGGCCCCCTGACGTGCAGCCAGCTGTCCCAGAGAAAGGCACATGGAGCGCAGCCGGCCACGGAATCAAGCGCCCGCAAGACGAAACACCAGCAGGACCTGGTGCCTCGGCAGCTTCAGTGCCCATTTCGGGCATCTCGAAGCTGGTCTCTTTACACAGCCCCCCCAAAGATGGGCTGGTAAACTCTGCAAGAGTGCTGGGCTTGCTCCTGGGAAAGGATGATGGGCTAAATTAATCCTGAGCAGAAAAAAATCCTGGCACATCTTGCAGCTTCCCTTGCTCGTTAGGATGTTTTCCTGATGATCTCTAAAGCCCGTGTAACCCTCAAGTCTCTCCCGATTAATTTGCTCCTCTTCTCCAAGGAGGAGTACAGGAACTTCAGAGAAACACCAGAGAATTTAGGAAGGGGTTTTGGACTAGTAACAAAGGCCAAAGCTTAGGAAATGAGTTTGTCAAATATTGACATCTCCACTCTCCCCAGCTTGAAAACAGCTTCCAGGTACGTAGTTTAGGTGCATTTGTCTTTGATTAAAAGTGCATCCATCAGCTGCGTTTTGAGCCTACACTATGCATCTCAGCAGCCTTTCCAAAACATGTATTTTGTACATGCTACAAGGGAATCTCCTCTGCCATGTAAAAGGAAAAAAAGAAAAAAAATATCCAAAAATTCAGTAAATATAAATGACCAAATAAAAAACCAAAACTATGCAACCTGCAGTGAACCACTCTCCAGGGAACTTCTAACTGCTTCACAGGAGTACTGGGTAAAATATTGTATGGATCATGTCATGATGAATTACCAGCACTTTTTTATATGTATGTCACCTAATTCTAACATTTATCCACTTCATGCTACAGCTTCAGTTTTAGTTTGATCATCCTCCCCATTTTCTCCACATTCCAAACACTCTCAGGACTCCTTAAAAATAACAAGCCCAATTCACATGAAAATACCACAGACAAATCCAGGCCAACAGTAAATAACAATTGGCTTCTCCCCTTGGATGCCAGAACCGGATTTATACAGCTGAAAAAAAGTCCCAGGCTGTCTGTCCAATATCTCCATTTTCCACCCATCACTCCCTGTGGCAGTATTCCCTTCTAATGGGCTTTATTTTTGCACTAATTTTGCACTAAAATTGTTCAATTTGATGGCAGGATAATTTGTGCTTAATCAGGATCCCAATGAACAGCATGTTAAATTTAAAAAAATTAATAAAATTATTATTTTTGCCTAAGGCTGAAGAACACATTCTTGAAAAATTGTGTGGAAGATGACCACTGCTTTGAGCAAGCGAGAAAAGATTTAAGGAATAACTTTTAAATCAGAAGACAACATCAAATTCATTTTCAGACGGGGCAGTATTATTGTCCCACAAGACCAAGACACAGCAATAGGCTCCGGTGCGAGGTCCAAGCCTGGCTCAGCGGGCCCGATCCTGTGCCACTTCAAGAAGGGGTCCAGTTTTGAAGTTCAGTTCCTTCATACGGGTGAAGACAAGAGCACCCCGAAGAGATGTTATCGCACCCATGACTAATTCCCTGCCACAGAGCCGGACCAGACCCAGCAAATTAATCCCCAATGAACTCGGCCTTTGCTACGTTTGCTCCGACTCACCTACCCCTGCTGCCAGGTGCGCGCACGGTAGCCATGCCCACAAAATCCTGCTTTTATAAACCAGACCACAGGAGTTTATAGGGAATAAACACTGTCGAGCCGGGGAAGGCCCAGGTCCTCCCTCCCCGCACCGCTCACAGCACACCATCCGCTGGAGCCGGGGCTGCATCAGGCTGGCACCCGCCTCTCCGCAAACGCGGTGGTTTTCCATTTATCCTCTACAGTGGGTCACTTTCTGTTGTCAAAGTGAGTTAAAGAGGTTGCATTTGATTTACCACCAAGCAGCTAAAAGCTGTTCACTGAAGGCTGACAGATGTATGTGAGGCCACAGCTCAGCGGAGAGGGACGCTGGGCAAGATCTCTTGTGAATTTGCCCAATAGTCCCTTTTATTTTCTATCCAAATTGAAAAATTTTACTGTAAATTTAACTATAAGGCTCCCTTTCCTCAAAGTGACAGGGAGCGCCCTGTCCGCTTGTTGGAAAAAATCAGAGCTTAAAAAAAAAAAAAAAAAAAGTAGAAAAAAAAATAAAAATCAGCCACAAACTGAAGGGAGTCGGGTGATGGACAGGGAGGTGCCCTTGGAGCCCAGCACCGAGCAGAGCAGAGGCTGCTGTTGGAAATGCCAAGATGAGCTGCTGGAAGCATGGATGGGGGAGGAAGAGTGATAAGCAGGGGTCAGCGGAGCCAGATTTATCTACACCCAAATAGAGAAAAAACTTCTCCCTCCTCAACAGCTGGCAGTCAGTCACAGGCCGATAGGAAAGATTGAATGGGGACCAGTGAATAAGAATGGATAGTTTTATATTCCTAAGGTTCAATTTGATGTTGAAATAATGCTGTTGTCATAAATATTAATAAAGGGAATATTTAGTCTAGATGTATTGGCCATTTTTCCAGGATTTCTGCAAAGTAGGGTTGTTTAAATTCACTCCACTCATCAGGGTGAAATAGGATTTTTAAAGGTGCCTGTAATAGAGAGATGGAACAAACAGCTCAGGGAGAGGAGTTTTCTTGGGTTTTCTCTTTAATTCAGACATCATTGCAGCCTGCCACTTGACTTTGAAGGGAATCAGCCCACTAATACAAGATCTAGCAAAGTATTTCAGCTGCATCGCGTGCTAAAAATGCATATTGTATACATGCAGAGGATGAACACAGAGATATATACACACTGCTATTCTCTATAGATTAAATATATATTTTAATAAGTCTGTCTTTTCTGACTTCAAATGTTAAGTACATATGTTAGCTACATAACAATGTAATTAAACTTTCCCTATCACAGTACTTCTTCACACAGAAAGCCTTTTGGAAGGTAATTGTTCCCAAGGAAGTTTGCTCACATAATTTTTTGAAGTCTTTGCTGGAGTTTTTATAGCTTGTCTGGGAAATTAAGAAGAGCTCTGGAGATCAAATGTCAAGCTCTTCCCCTGCAATTTTGAGATTTTACTATTTAATTTTAATTTCTTAGTACCCATCCATATTGCTTGGAACAGACCTTCAAGATACAATAAGAGAACCTGCAATAACACAAGGAATTAAAAACTATTATTACTGAAAGGCATGAGAACCAGTTGTGAGATGCTATACACCCTAGGACACACGTGATTTACACAAAACCTCCATGCTGCCACAGAATTCAGATTTCCAACATAAATTATTCTGCAACTCCAAAACTTCTTTCCAGCAGTAATGAAAACTAATTGCCCTATTTTGCTTCAACATTACTACATAACATCTACAGAATATGCTACAGCACACTCCGCCCTATGCCCCAGCATAAACCTTCTGAAAATATTAGAATTAAAAAGAAAAACAATAATTCATTTTTCCCCAATTCCTCCTTATATCTGCCCGAATCCAAAATCCCACAATCATATCACACCAGAAAAATTAATGCTGGACACTCAGACACAGCTGCACCTTGCTCAGCTCTCCTGCACGCTTGCCTGCCTTGCCCTCTAGTCACACTATTCATGGGTGAGGTTGCCTTTCTTTAAAAGGTTTTCCCAATATCTAGACTCCTACCCAAATTACAGTTTAGTTTAATGGATAGCAGTGTCTATCATGACTTGTCCTCCGCTCTCCTAGCAGCAAGCCCAAGGAAGGCAGTAACTGCAGTTCACTCGCTTCACCTACCCAACTTCCACTTCGGTTCTTACCCTAATGAATCAAACGCTTTCGACATGAAAAGCTTCATAACAATGCCCCACTCACCAGCGAATTTTCAGAGTTCAGCATATGTCTAATCAAAAGATCATCCGTATAAATCAGACTTTCCTTTTTAATTGTAACATCTCACTGGGCCTTCCTAATAAATATTTTAAACTCATTAAACAAGTTTCATAAAAGTATCACCTTGGGCCTTTTAAACACTTCAAAATGTAAAACGTGAGCCTGGCTTAGAGCTGGAGCCTACTAGTGTTTTAAGCTGGCATTTCTCTGCGTTGACATTCGAGACTTTGCTGGACGCAACGTTGCCCGCGAGGAGCCAAGTCCCGTCTGCCTTTGAACCAAAAAATACAGAGGCCACGGATTGTCTCTGGTTTCAAACCATCCCTAGGTAACTCGGATGACTTGCCCGGTAACTGGTATCCAAACCAAGTATCTCATGAAGGTTCAGATATCACCACAGTTGGGACGGGGCATCTCGGCCACATCGGTGTGGCTGCAGACAGGGTTTTGCAAGGTTGCACATTGTTGTATGGGATCGGGGACAATAATGGCATAAAGATAACTCCTTCGAAGCCTTGGGATACACAAAGTGTTCTCAAAAAGGTCACTGTTTGTAGATAAGTCTGACAATGTCATAACACCCAGTCTAAAACCTGAGCATCCCCAAGACTCTCTGTGTAAGTGAACAGAGCTCAGAGAGCAGAGCCACAGAAAATGATCATTTCTGGTGCAAGGAGTGCTTGTAGACACCTTGGCCACAAGCTACAACAACTGGAAAGACGCTCCTTAAATTTGGGGAGGAGGGGGAAAACAGGACTCATCCCAGATTTTCTTACTGCCTTGAGAAAACCATTCATTTTTAAGTGCGGTGGTTTTCTTTTCTAATAAAGCAGTTTAAAAAGCAAGATCTCAAGAAAAAGGCATCAAAATTACTTTGTATCTCCCTACCATTTGTGATATGTGTGGAAGTTGTCAGGTAGATACTAGTGTCTTGTACATAAACTTCTGGACATGCTAAATATTCACAATTTTTTTCAGGTGCCTTTAAATTATAATATATTACACCACCCAGTCAGGCTCTTATACTTCTGGATTTTTGGAGTCTTGCTTATTCTGGAACATTATCATAAAATAAGCACATTTAAAGACAAACTTGATAATTAATATAAAATTTTATCCTCAAAATAACAGATAATTAGTAAAAATGCCTATGTAAAAAACAACCCAGGGTGTTCCCCAACTTCTTGTGATTAATCCCGGGTATCTATACCCAGCACAGAGCACAAATCCAAGCATCAAGGCACAGAGGCCAAATTATATGCTTCAGAGTTACCAGAAACATGACACAGATTTTAATAATTTGAGAACAAGGTAAGCCATTGCGCTGGGGCTTGGCAATTTTATTTCTTTAATACAAAACTGAAGACCTATCTCTGCAGTTTTTAATAAATATCCAGAGCAACTCCTTTACTGTACATGAGATATCACTGAAAAAGCAACTGGTTTTCTTTCTATTTCACTGCCATTTTAACATAATAGCAGTAGTATCTGCATCTACTAGAAATAACAGTTTGTTGGGGGAGGGGATTGCTCCCTTTTCTTCCCCACAATTCCATTTCTCACCCCAATTTTGGGAACTAATTTTCCTAGGATTTTATGAAGAAAGATTGAGCAGTCAAGCAGATACAACAAGCTGTTCAATGTTCCTATCCAACTTCCATAAATACAGATCACGTATAAGCCAAAATGAAATCGATAGGAAAAAAAACCCAAACAAACCCAAACCAAAACAAAAAAAAAAAAACCTCTACAGTAGCTTATCATTTTACTATTGAATTTATTTAGTTAGTTAAAATTAGAACACGGCGGCGAGGCAAGGAGGAAATGTTTTATTATCCTAATAAGTATTGACATTCCGGATTTAGTACCTCATTCATAAAAATTCAGTTTCCCAGACTGTAACTGTTAGAAATGTATGTTCCCAAGGGTTAAGAGGTACATCTGTGAATAACTTTTCACAAAAGTATTGTAAGGAAGAGGACATCGATGGAAGATAACTGGTCACAGCTCTCAACTCCACCACGCACAGCATGGCTTAATGTTTTTCCACATCAACGTCCTTTTCAGCTTCGGCAGCGCAGTAATCGCGGCTTAGACCCCAAACACTTCCAAAAAAAAAAAAAAGGTTGGGGAGGGAAAGTGTTGACAACACTATTTACTTGCCAAAGTGAAACTTTATGAAAGTGTACTGGCCGGTCTCTGAGGACTCTTTACTTGCAGTGTGCATATCTAATGCATCTCAATAGAAATATCCTGAACTAGAGGATTTAACTCAAGGTCAGATATATTTCTTTAACACGAATATACTGGGAGATAATAACAAGCCATATAAGATTTGTTTAGGTATTCAGTATAAATGGCTTGTCTAACCTTAGCTGTTCTAACAGCTACTCCCTCAACATTATTTTTAGGTATAAAAAGCAATGTTTTAATTAAAAGAACAAGTGTTTTATATGGAGGAATTGGTATTTCTTATCCAATTAAATCTATTTTTAAAAAGGTGATCTGTAGTCATTAGCTTTGTTTAGCTACTAGTTGCGCTTCATGCGTCTCGTCCATGCATGTTTTAAATATTTGGAGACTCACAAGCCCAGCAGTAAAATCCATCACAAAATTTGACATGAAAAGCGACACATCTGAGGTACATGAAAGGAAAGCCATGGGTGAAAAAAAATTTAATAAGTAGGTTTTACTTAAGCAAATGTTGGAGAACCACTGGAGTAATTTTCCTGTTCATGACTCTTTACATCCAGCAGCCTCATCTGTGCTGACAAACCTTCGCTAGTATTTTCAGATAGGAAAAAAAAAAAATCTTAGAAGACAGTGGAGAGTTTGAGACAGATTTCTTTACATCCTTTTTTCTCAGCAGTAGCAAAGGTGTTCATTCTACACCTACTGCATTTCAAACTGTACAGCACAGCGAAGGGTGAAGCCTTCACTCAATGCTAGTTGCAACAAAGCACAGAAGCATCTGCTCTGTGCTCCTCACCAGGCTTGGAGAAAAATTGTTCCTCTGGAAAGGCCTTGGCATATAATTGACATATATTATTTATTGCAAATGTTTTTGGCAGTCAGATAGATTGTTTTTTAATTTGTTTATTATTTATTGCTTCATATACCTGTGGCCTGGAGACTCAATAGGCAAGTTCCTCTGTAGTATTTAAACAGGATTTAGTAACATCATTTGGTAACAACAGCATTTCTTCAAGACAAGAAATTTACATTGCCACGCTGGGAAAGAAAGCCTTTGCCCTAACCACCTTGTTAAATGAATTGAAAATATATTGCCTTTCCTGAGCCTCATAGCTGCAACTGTAATTTTCCTTGCAAACTCTACTTCAAAGCACACACACTCGATAAATTCCCAGCTGTCAGCCAACATGGTTGCACTTCCCGACAAAGACATGGGGGGGAAAAAAAAAAAACCAAACCCAAAAAACCCCAAACAAACCACACCACCAAAAAAGGCTTAATTATAATGAGAAATATGTCCTTAATATTCCCACCATGCAACGATGCTGTCCAAGCAGCTGGTGTCAGAAAAGTGACTCGTGCTCCAGGAGCTCCCTCAGTCCAGCTGCAGTCACTGACACGTAGCACATGTTATTATGGTCCTAACCAAAGAATTTTCTTTATAAATATAGAAATCAAATAGCATGCTTAAGTCACTCAGGTCCAGATAGGGATTTGCAAAGTACTCAATATGGAGAGAGCTCTCCTCCTTCCATGGACACAGGTATGTGGGTTTGGGGTTTGGGGTTTTTTTAGCAGGAAGGGAAAAAAATTTAAATAAATAAATAAATAAATCAAGCAAGACCAAAAAATTCAGTGCCAACTTATTAAATATTCAACCAGTCTGAAACAGCTGTATATACCTTACTCATTTTGGCAGGTTTATTACTGTCTGAAGAGATATTTATTTTTGCATTAAACATGCATTCAAAAAAGGAAGGAGAAGGATTTGACAAGTGAGTTTGGGTAGTTTAACAGAGAATTTATTTATCTTAAGTAGTTGCTACGTGACCACACACCCTGGCAGTTTCTCACCCATTCTCTCCAGAGGGACATGCACTTTTTCACACCTGACCTCCAACACACAAGGAATAAAGACAGCTGCTCTCTTCAGAGCATGCCATCTCTTCTTAGAGTCTGTTTGCAACAAACATGCTACTAAAGATTTAAAAAAAAAAAAAAGTCTGTATTTTAAAAGACTCTTTTCTTTCAACAAGGTATGTAAAAATAGTTACATTGTGCATTAACTGAGCCATAAAAGAACCTGCTATAATTTCATTTGCTTTTATAACCTTCTTCCACACATAATATCACATTATGCACATTATAATGAAACCCGATTATACTGAAACTTGTAAGACAGCTGGGTGGTGTTCTCTGAACAGGGCTGCCTCCCCACACACACACTTTTCCAAACATCCTTGTCTTCCTTGATTTCCCAAATACAGCAGATGTTTGACAGTCTCATTATGAAAACCATATTAACTGAGTAAGAGCTGCAGGAAAGGAATTTTAAAATAAACAAAATACTCTTGGGATTAGATTCTGGGGTCTTGTTCCTTGGGTTTGGCATGGGTGTGTTTGGGGGTTTTGTGTGGTTTGGTTTTTTTTTTTTTAAATTATTATTTTGAATTGAGGATGGAGTGTAAAGTGCTGCATTTAATTCATTTGCTCATCTATCGTATAACCGATGAGTTTCTCAAAAAAAAAAACCAAACCAAAAACCAAACAACAAAACAAATCATGCTAGGAAATTAAGCCTTAATTGATTGACAAAATCAGGCTACCTGGTTTAGCAAACTGACCGTTCAGTGTTTAGAAATGAATATATCTCCTGTTCAGTATTAATACGCACTGTGACAGCACTGACACCTCAACAGCATGGAAAGTGGTTTCCTCACATTGTTTGCTGCCCGGAAAGCGAAGACTGGCAGATGTTCAGTCCTTCACTTGCCAGGAAAATTAGCACTTTCCCAAAAGATACGCATACCGAGTGAAGCATCCCGTAGTCATTGACAAAATAGATCTCAGCATGGCAATGGACTGCTTGGATACAGGAGCTCTTCAAACTCAATATGTCAAGAAAGTACAGGCAAAGTTGTTATTTGCAGCCGCACAATCAAGACCTCGGAACTGTGTAATTACCATGACATCAGAACTAACACCATTTTCCATCCACCCATAGCAGATTTGCTGAGACAAACTAATTTACAAAGCTTTAGTGGGAGAAGCGTGTTGTATCATTTTGGATTTAATCATAAGGAATCTCAGATTACAAGGTTTTACATCAGTTTATTTGTATTAGTTACATCAATTTTATTTCTAATTCTTAGGTTTTTAATATACTTCTTTATGTTGGGATGAGAAAGACGCACACACAATTTTCCTGAACTTACTTGGATTATCATTTCTAAATTTTCAAGAAATCACTCTAAATTGTTCAGGTTTTTCTTGAGTAATCCCTGTTAAACCATACAAGTGATTGCTACAGTAAGTCTCAAACCTACTAACATTAAACTGCTACCCAGTGCTCCACATTTTGTATGATTTTGCTTCCAAGGTGTGATAAAGATGGATTTTTCTCCACATATAAAGAAATCCCTTTGAAATATGAAGAAAGGAAAACCTGTCATTAAGTGCCAAATGCTTTAACACCCACCCCCATGAAGACAGCTACACAATCTGCAAATTCTGGACCTAAGATGGAAGGAAAGAAAATACTTACTTCTGAAAGAAGTATTTTACTCCCTGGTCTGTACATCTCCTGCAGAGAGAAGAAGCCTCCCGTGCAGCCCAGACCTGAGACTAATCCAGCTGGAGTTAGTGTTCCTTCAAGGAAAATCCTTGTTTGCTGGGGTAACTGCTTGGGTACCAACTGGATCAGCCAGTGACCATAGTGGGAGGCCAGTTTCCTGCTTGAAGTTTTTGTCTTTAGAAAATAGTAAACTAGAGTCATATTTAATTACCCCAGAACAAACTACCCTGAAAACAGTGCAAGAAATCCAACAGTTCTTACAAGGGCTCCAGGTTTGCAGAGGATTAACTGACACCAGCGATTTTCTACTGCCATTATGCAATATTGAAGAGGAAGAAAGAATGCAAGAGCCATTTGGGAATATTTGACATATCTTTGGTTCAGAAGACCAATAACAAAAAATTGATTGCAAAGCCCAAAGCCCCACAATCAGATATTTATATCCTCAGCACCACCGAGATCTTCAAAACCTGAGGAGCCATTAGTTGTCCTTGTTGCTGGCACTGTCCTTACTCCTGTCCCCAGCCCCTGATGTAGGGAGGGAACTAAAAACAGTTTAAAAATTGAATAGTTACAGAGTTTGCTTTAGATAAAGTGTAGAACATAAGGCTTTCCATCAGTATCGGGTTTGCGTGGCAAGGTTTTGGTACCGGGGGGGCTACAGGGGTGGCTTCTGTGAGAAACTGCTAGAAACTTCCCCAATGTCCGACAGAGCCAATGCCAGCCAGCTCCGAGACGGACCCGCCACTGGCCAAGGCCAAGCCCATCAGCGAGAGGGGTAGTGCCTCTGGGAGAACAGAGTTAAGAAGGGGAAAAAAAACACCTACACAACTGCAGCTGGAGAGAGGAGAGAGAACGTGAGAGCCCCAGCCCTGCAGAGCCCCAGGTCAGTGCAGAAGGAGGAGGAGATGCTCCAGGCGCCGGAGCAGAGATT
>JAVJGG010000085.1:40208187-40241881 GCA_035590195.1 Aviceda cuculoides
TCCTGCCAGAAAACCTGCTCCCGCCTGGGCTCCTCTCGCCACAGATCCACAGGTCCTGCCAGGAGCCTGCTCCAGCGCAGGCTTCCCACGGGGTCCCAGCCTCCTTCAGGCATCCCCCTGCTCCGGCGGGGGCTCCTCTCTCCCTGGGCTGCAGGTGGAGATCTGCTCCCCCGTGGACCTCCCTCGGCTGCAGGGGCACAGCCTGCCTCACCGTGGTCTTCATCACCACGGGCTGCAGGGGAATCTCTGCTCCGGTGCCTGGAGCATCTCCTCATCCTTCTGCACTGACCTGGGGCTCTGCAGGGCTGGGGCTCTCACGTTCTCTCTCCTCTCTCTGGCTGCAGTTGTGTAGGTGGGTTTTTTCCCCTTCTTAACTCTGTTCTCCCAGAGGCACTACCCCTCTCGCTGATGGGCTTGGCCTTGGCCAGCGGCGGGTCCGTCTCGGAGCAGGCTGGCATTGGCTCTGTCGGACATGGGGGAACCTTCCAGCAGCTTCTCACAGAAGTCACCCCTGTAACCCCCCAGTATCAAAACCTTGCCACGCAAAGCCGATACAAAAGGGCAGAGAGCAAGGACCACCCCCCACCTCCCCTGACACTATGCAGGGTGTGTTTAAAAATAAATGGTTTGACTCTAACTTGAATAACAGGAAATAGTGCATTACGCTTCCCTAGGTTTTCTGAGGAGTGTAACTTCCTTAAGTGCAGTTGGGATTAGTAAAGATTTATTAGGCAGGTAGGTGTTACATCTCCATCATAATACCAGAGAGCAGGAAGATAGAAAAGTCTATTTTTTTAGCCCTATTTTTCAGTGTTTCTTTTTGTCAGACAGCTGGCCCAATCTTTGTATCTTATTGCCTAAAGTCATTCACGTAATGAATAAAGGATGCTTAGAAAGTAGAACTGAAATGAAGAAATCATTTCCGAAAGCGCAGTTGTGTGTGATTTGCAAAAGGTCACACAGTGCATCAGGAGACAGAGAGCACGGGTCATCTCAGTTGGCAGCCCTCTGCTTTAATGCTTATACTGTACCACATTGATAGGTAAGCGGTTTACCCAAAGAAGGTGGTTTAACCCCAAATGTGGTTACATTTAGATGCCATACCTTAACCTAGAGTAACAGCATGCATACGTATAGCTGACAAGGTAAGGGGACCTCGCTATCTTCCTCTAGCTGATTTCAGCTTCATGAGGTTTTTAGTAAGACTGTTAGCATTTTTCTTCTCTGTTATATCAAGTGTATATTTATTGCTTCATATAATATAAATAGGATATTGACAAAGTCCAGGGAATTATCAAGAAAACACAGCAATGTTCAACATCTACAGATTAAAACCAATTTATTCCATTAAAGAATCTATCTAATAGAAGCTAAAACTCTTCTCATCTTAAGTGTTGGTGGTTGAATTGGGCCAAAGTATGTTCCATTCTTTCTTGATTTGCCCACGTTTAGCACTTTCCTTCAATTCTCATACGGTTTTTAAGAGCATAGTCAACCACAGCTGTGATTAGTGGAACCATTCTAAAAATACTCACTAAAAGGATTTGAGACATTACAATCAACGGCTGTGGGGTTTTCACATTCAGGTCGATAAAGAATATGATCACGACCAAGGAGTGACTTAGGGGGCTATTACTAAGATGAAGAACTTCAGCTGTAGAGATCAGTTCTGCCTCAGCAATAAGACTGAATGTTACGGAAAGAAAGTATTGGCAGTTTTATGACCATAATTAATTTCTAACAGTACCCTTTCTGGGAGAAGTCTTAGTTGTGTTTAAACCTGATACTTCAGAGCCAATTCCCATTTCATGAGTGCTGGGAAGCTGCTGAAATCATGGTTGGCTTTGGATAACCTGAATAGGGAAGGGAGCAATGACAGGGAGTAAAATAACTCAATATGGCCTGAACTCTACTGGTGAACGACAACCACGTACTGCCTAAAGACAAAACAGAAGACCAGCAAAGACCAAATTCTTAAAAGACATGAGTAATATGTGGGCTATTTTTAACTAATCCTCTGCCAGAGTACTACGTAACATGAAATAATGTAATCTCTTTCGTAAATACACCAGTAACAACTTGCATGTAGCTAGATCTTCTGGTAAGTGCATCACTAGGTAAACAGTAAATAGGGATTTGATTTTTTTGTTCCAGTTTTGGTGAACGAGAAGGGCTATGAAATTCTCACAAATACTTTAGTACATTTAAAATGTTGAGCACAAAGTCATGAAGACACCAACTTAGCTTTGTAAGCCACGTAGCTGTGCACTGGATCATTGTGTCCAAGCTAAATAACCGGGGAAAAAAATAGTAATATACTTAAATAAACATAATTCATTACAGTGTGTGTACCTCTAAGTTCCAAAAACTGAAGCAAAAGCCAGATGCATACCACTATAACTCATGGGGTTTTATACTTTTATGGAATTTCGCCTTTTTTTCTCCACATAGCTTTACAGAATGTACTTAATTAACCAGAAGCGTCCATTTGGGAAGTTAAGTCTTACAGTTGGTGACATCGAGACCCAGAGAGAGTGACTTAGCTACGCTGAAAGCAAGTCAAAGCAAAGCTAATATTTCCAAATGCACAGCTTTTGGCTCTAGCTTGCTGGTCCTTCACCTTTCTCCATCATCCCAAGCACTGCACCCAGCATCCCATCAGCAGAGGCTTTCCGTGTGCCCTAGAGATGACTGATATCAAGACCAAAGAAATGCTGCAAAGCAGATATGTGGTGTTTAAAAAAGACCAGTTTGGGGCAATTTTCATGTCACCAGATGACTTCTGTGTTTTCAGACTGTTGCAGGACTTCAGCTCATGGATTGTGAACTAATGGATGGGAATGAGTATCCAGTTGCTTGCTGTGCAGATGCCAGCACCCAGGGAAAGGCACGGCACTGCAACACTCACTACCCACATGTACAGTTATTCTGTTTGATAGTGATCCAATCACATACATCTACTTTTCACCATCATCAGAGGAACATCTCAGTCAACACAATGCTGGTTGGAAGTTTCACTGTATCAGTTTGTCTCATTATAATATCCATACAAGATACCCACTTGAATTTCAGATAGCAGAAAGCTCTCTTACCCATGTCCTTGTTGATACGCTAGGAAAAACTGAAGATCATCCTAATGTAGATTATTTATATACGGTGGCTCATTTCTGTAAATTTATTTGGCAACAAAAGTGTTAAGCTACATTTAGAGCAAAATAGTAGATAAAATAATTATGAAAATGGACCACATCATCATCATATGTTTCTTTTCTGTTTGCTTTATGATCCATATATTTTATCCCTTCTTTTCAGAAAGATGATTGACATTCAGTTTATACTCTTTTATTGTCTCTTTAGAACTTCTCACAGCAGGTTTCTATTACGAGTTGAGTTCATTACATCAATGTAATGTTGTTTCTTCCTGGATTCTTCATTTGGCTGTTTGTTGGCATGCTACTAACAGCTATTTTAGGTTCCGATAACTGCTTCGTAAAAGAAACATGATCCTGGTTTTAGGCAAAGAAGGACATTCGTAAATCCTCTTGACTGAAATTAATGCAGAATTTGGAAGCCTCAGGATCAGACCATGAAATACTATGGGAGACTTTTCATTCCCCTAATTTTACAGATTTTTTTTTTTTTTCTAGTTAGCCCTGTGCCTCAATGTTGTCCCACAGCTTGTTTGTGAAGACACTCCCATTAAAGACAAGGGGCTGCTACCACTCTGGGGTCGAGGCTCAAAGATGCTGTGAGGAACGCCACCATTTTCTGTGAAATCAAGTCCCTTCCTTGGGATTAAGTCCTGCATTTAGCTATTCAAAGCTGGCAGCCCATGCTTCTGCCTAAAAGCCTTCCCATTTACACAGTCAAGGAGAAAATATAGAGTCCAACAATATTCCAGGAGATCTCAGTTTAAAAAAAAAAAAGCGAGGGTTTGGGGTTTTTTTTACTATTTTTTTCTCCTTCTTTGAGTTTTGCTTTATTACAGCATGTTTTTAAAGTTTCATTATTTACTTTCCTTCCCTTATACTGAACACCTGACATTTGTCTTATTGATCGACACTTCTGTTCAGCCTCACACCAGATATTTTTTCCTCTGCGGTTAATACGTCTCATTTACTGAGGTCCCCAGTTTCAACCCATTACCAAATACTTAACCAGACAGTTACTTCCTTAAATAACACCACTGTGGAAAGAAATAAATAGTAATTGCAAGTTTACCCGGACAAACACAGTCTTTGGTCACTGTTAGTCACCCACAAACTGGAAGGGCTGATTTCTCACCCAGACCCAGGAGTAGACAGTGGCTGTTGATAACTTCTGACTAAGCCTGAGTTGGAAGGTGTGCTTTATCTCCCCTCAGCTACCCTTTTTCAGATCCCTCCTTTTTCATTGTCATGCAGGGAAGTCAAACTCCTGTGCTGTGAAATTGCAAACTGTTTCCATGGAGATGATTAATATGTTCATAAATCCACAATAATTCATTCACTGCAGGACCATGGCGGATGAAACATTGGTTGTGAAAAGAAGAAAATGCCTTTAAAACCAGATTTTTTTCCTTTTAATAATAACCCAAGTAACAGAAACAAATAAAAGCAAGTGAAAGGCAGATGAACATGTTTTTTTACAGTATTGTGTCTCCAGTATGGTGTTCAGCTATTATCTTAGCAGGTGTCCTGAGATACTTTTGGTTGGTAGACTTAGAAAATGCTAAAGAATACCTAGCCATCAAACCTTTCAATATCTAAAAAGTGAAACAAGTTTGTTTAATAATATTTAAGGCATCTAGATGGTGTATTATCATTATTTACATAGTTCCATGGTGTGATAGGCACTTTCAGGCAGATAGTATACAATAATCACTGTTCAAGGTCAGTAGTGCGTCTTAAATAACAGCACAGGCATAACAAGAATCATCTACTATACTACAAAACTGCAGTATCTCAGAAGGTAACACGTGGCAGTTCCTGGCGAACACTGACTGTTGATGGACGCCAGTGCAGACAATCATATCCTTAGCCAGTATTGAGCCTTTCCAAAGAGTTTAGTGGAAACTGGAGCAGCTGTCAATTATTTTGAACAGTTCTATTTTTAAATTAAGTCATAGTTTTACTTAAGACTTAAACACAAATATATATACAAAATGAAATGTACTGAATTTTCACTGTATTTGACCCCAAATTAATAAAAAAAACTATTAACATGAATGTGTAGAAAGCCAACAGATATATTAGCACACAGTCATGTAAGAGGAAAGAGAAGTGTTCTATAATGCCTCTGAGAGCTTTCATACAAACTATACCTTTTTTACTGCATCTCTGATCAATGAACATTTTTCTACCAAAACTGTGTTTATAAAATTCAGCTAACCATCCTGGGATGTGATAGACAAGCAGAGCTTTTCCACTTTCTTAATATAGCCCTCTTAGCTAATGTCAGTGCTGTAAAGACTCACTTCAAAGCAAACGAGAAGAGATGAAGGGCTAGATCTAGAAGATGAAAATGCTCATTCTGGTCTACTCTCCAAAGAAGCAGAAGCAATTAATTTTAATTAGATTAATTAAAAGTAATTTGAAATTCAAAATTCTGCCATGCAGTTCTGTCACCCTGATTCATCATGACTAGTTACCTGTTTTTACTCTAGCTAATCTCAGTGATTTCAAGTGCTTTGGCAAAGGTGCAAACTTTGGGACTAAAATGGCAGAAAACAAAGTCATTTGGGCACCTAATTTTCTAGATGACAAACAGCATCACAGGATGACCTCTCACAGGTCCATTTTCCTCTCTGGGTCTGCAAAAACAAGTTGTGGTGTCTTGTCATGGAAGGCTCAATGGAGAAACTCCATTCAGGCCAGTATAAGGAAAATCCCATTCCCTATTAGAAGACCAGAACCAACACCTCAGAGCTTCTGGATTCGGCTGCTAAATCCTTCTGCAAGTCCGAAAGATTTTTGAAGAGCCCTCGTCCTAAGTTTACAAACCCAGGCTCATAGAGGAGCTCTATGAGAAACATGGTAAGCATTCTGTTGGTATGTTTTATACATTTTAATATATGGTCCTGGAAGTCTAAGGAGTGGTCGATAAAGCCTACAGAAAGTCTACCATTCAACTCCTATAGGACGAAATTCTATGGAAATTTTCAAATAATATTGACACTACTACATACAGCCACAGCAGCATATGATTTCACTCCTGTTTGATCTAACAGAGATTTTTACAAAGGTAAAAGCAGTCTGGAGGTGTAGGTGCCCTTACTCTAATAGCATATATATATAAATATTTTGCTAGTATATGGCCAATCAACCTGAAATGTATTCCTGTTTAAGACTTTCATCTGTTTCTTTCAAACAACTGATTCCATGAGAGTTCAAGGCATACAGGTAGCAGAGAGAGTTTGCATCTAGCAAACACCTTCCTAGCCCTGAAAGCAGATTTCCTATTTCCATATGTGTTTTAATGTTCCTATATAGCGTTCATAGCACTGACATATAGCCTGTTAACATGTGCTGCAGAGGTTCAGGGAATAGCTGGTGAAGAGACAAATAAATTCAACAGCACCTACAAGTCAGAGAGGGTAACAGATGCGCTGGCTCCAGCACTCATCCTGCTGCAGTGGACCAGGGCCAGGGAGACTCCTGCTCTGCCCATATGTGTTCAACCGTGAGGTTTGGATCCGTCCCCAAAGCGCGACGGCTGCTCCTGGCTAGCTGATGAAAGGAAAGATTCAACCCCCGGGCACCAGATGCAGCTAAATGCTGCGCCGGGTAACCCATCTGCAGAGCACAGCAAGCTGGCCAGGACGCTTCTCTTGCTTCGGGAGCAGAGAGCAACCTGGAAACAAGAGTTTACAAAACACAGATCAAAGGGATTTGCACCTGTGCCAGGCTGATTTATGAGCATCCCATATCTAATGCACATACAGGCAAGTGAGGGTTCTGGATGCACAGAATTCGGAAATAAGGTTGAACGGAGACCATTTACAAAATACTATAAACTTCTCTTTTTCTTTTGCTTTTAATTTCTCCACTCTACCCTCAGTTCAGTCTGTCAAATTTCTTATTGTAGGTTTTCCTAAAGATACAGGGAATCTGCCCTTTATCCTAGGGTCCCGTTCCTAAGAACTTACATTTGAGTGTGACACTGGATAACGAGGATATACTCATTATTAACCAGCACTTATTAAGAAAAATTAAAACTGTCCAGGACCTTTTAATACCCAGGCTGTGAGTGACTCTGGCAAGTTCCTTAGCTCCAAACCTCATCGTATGTAGGGCTGCAGCTCGGCTACGGCACAGGGCAGATAGCATTGCCACAGGCACCGTGAGCTTTAACCACAAATGGAAATCCAATTCTTGGCAGTGCTCAGCCGCTGTGGGGCCGGGGACCACGTAAGTACCTCAACTAGTCAATAGCACTGATTTAATAGAAATAAGTGCTATTTCGGCTAGTAATTGTTTTCAGGTTCAGGGCTTGGGTTATCTACTGATGTGAGAAAAAAAATGCAAGACTTCTGAGCTGCTGAAATCAGATGCTAGCAAGTAACCGGCAGGCTTTGAAAAACCTTGTCCTAGGCTAGATTACTTCTTAATTTTACAGCTCTGTATTTTTCTCAGTGAGCTAGGACTCCAGCTCCTGGGATGTTTTGTAACTCAAAGTCTTCATTTTATCTTTAAATGACACTCTCTCAGCACTCAGTGATTTCAGGTAAATGACCTTCTTGCTGGGCAGGTTTTCTAAGATCTCCTAGTTCTGCCTAAATCTGACTTCTACCACCAGTTCATTTTTTTGATGGTTTTGGGTTTGTGGGTTTTTTTTTTTTTTCCCCTGCCTGCATTAAAGACCAGCATGCAGGCAACAAACAAACTCCGCTTTAACAGCATGTAAAATTTGGCTTTGCTGAAAAATGACAAGGATGCTATTAAACCCTTCCAGAAGAAAAGAAGGGCATCTGATCCAATGCTTTGCCTTTAGCTTGAAAGAAAACAAGATTTGGCTAAAGACCTTCAAAACAGCTTAATTTCTGCTGCAGTAACGTGTTATTCACTCATTGATCACCAAACCAGTTTACCATCATTACTTTCCTAATGTTTCTAGGCTTCATCCAGAGTCTATCAACTTTAATGAGGTGTTAGAAATTTTCAGGATGCAACAATTTTCAATTTTCTCCAAGGTGCAGTAGCCACAGAATATTTATATATAACAGGTTCTTCCTCCTTTGGAAAGAGCCAATAAATATCACTAACAACCAGAAGGTCCTCTGCTTTCCACATCTGGAGGAAAGCCAAAAAGAACGGTCTGGTTTGGCTTCAGAGGACTTGGGAGGAAAATATTCTTATGTACTTTCAGCCCCATAGCTAAGGCAAGACAGACTCCAGCACTGAGCTCAGAGGAAACTTCATTCAGTAATTTCAGGCCGCTAGATACTCTAAAAAGACCGAGATGCATAAACTCCTGACTTCCTCCAAAGCTGCATGTGAGCTGAGGGAAGCAGAAAATGTCATTTCCAGCCCATAGTGGCTATTAGCCCAGAGCTGGGCACAGCAGCCCCCTGCCCCAAAGGGTTTCCAGATGGAAAAATCGAGATGGTCCTTTCTGAAGGACTCTCTGCATGAGGTTTGTCTGGACCATACAGGGCTGAATTCCCTGCTTAAGTTTCTCAGCAAATCTTAATAAAACCTGTGAGGGAAAAAAAAGGCAAGTCTTAAAGTATTAAAAAAAAAAAAAAAAAAGAAATCAATAAATCTAATTCAAAGTCATTTTCCACCTCCTTTTTAGTCCTGTTTCATTTAGGTAGATGGTATCTGTGAGCCTCCTGCAAAGAAAGTACTTTTAGCAACGTACAAAATGAAATTCATACTTTTCTATTAGTACGTTCAGTATTTTGTGAGCTGTGGAGAATCTGTTATCAAAAGAGAGAATTTTAGGTCTAATTACCTCCACCAAGAAGAAAATGGGCCCCTAGAGGTATAAGCCAAAGTGAACAGCAAATACATTTATTGTAAGATATCATCCAATAATATCACCAGCACAATGAGAATTGGCGCTGTGATGACATAATATAATTTCTAACAGATGCCTGAATGACTAGAAAAGGCAGTTCTTATCAAACTACACAGCAGTTTTTAAAACATATTTACTGATAGGGACACACTGTCTGTGTATAAAATGAGAAGCTCGTAGTCTGCTCCTTCTTACATATTTTATTTATAGACTCACCAATTTACCAGTTAACCACACAATCTGTCAGACATGTAGGCAGTTTAATAAAACTGCTCTTCTCTCATAGTTCAATTTGCTCACTAAAATTCCTTGAATGGCACCAAGGTCCCTTCAACTCACAAAATTGGACACTTCATGATTTATTATGACAGTGACTACATACTACTCACCTAAAATGTGCAGAGAAAATAATTGTTATTCATTTTTGTGATTTAATTTTTTTTTCCCTCTCATTAAGTACTATCGCCTAATGTGTTTTAAAAGTAGGTAATTTTAGTAATGGAAAGACTTACGAGCTCCTGTCCAAGGACTTATATTGAAATGTGGTTAATGCTCAGAAGTTCCACAGAGACCAAAGGGAATTAAGGGTATCTCTCAGTCCTAGATCTGGGGCCTGGGTCTGATGTAATTATCCTCTCTGATGGCTTTTAAAAGACTAAATGAGACTGCACCAAAAAATACGATCTTTTTAATCAATGTTTCTCAAGTTTTAATGCAGTTGTGCATACTCTCCCTTCTGTACTGATAAGGAAGAGAATGAAGACACTGTTTAACAGTGGCAGCACTGACTGTACCTCCAGGAGTCATTGAGGTCCCACAGCTACTGCAGCGGATTAAATTAAATCAAAGGAAAAGATTGACGCTCAAATTGTAAAACAAATTCATTCTGCTGCCAGAAGCAGTGAGAGGACCATGATTACCGGGAGTGGGTTCCTAGTTTGTGCTGCCACCCCCGAAACTTTATAGTCTAATCCTAGACATGGTTATTTTTTCCTCTAAAAATTCCCAGCAACTGCATTGCTCTGCAAAAGATGGATGAGTTGCCTGTATCGAATTCGAGGAAAAATTGGACCTGTAAAAATCATGCATTTGATTTTATTTTTTTTCTACGGATCTTTACAGAATAGTTGGATTGGCACAAAATCAGCAGTTGGAACAGAAAGCCTAAATAGCATGTGGGGGGCTGAGGGCTGTGGATCTCAGAGACCCCAGGCCAGCACAGAATAAAAACATGATGGCTACATCATGCACTATGTGAAATGGTTACAGAGAAAAGCCATTCACATAAATCTTCTGGAAGTGGTTTATTATTATTCTGAAGGCTTTATTCAGGTTAGCAAAGCCACCCTTCATAGAAAATTATATATTGGATTCCTCACCAGAATAAGTTACGCACCATTCTGTGCCTGGGATTCCTAAAAAGAATCCTAAATATTGATAAAGAATGTCAATATCTGAGAATACAAGATTTGAAATTCAGTTTGATGTTTTTGGCATTTGAACTTATCTCCTTGTTGCATAGTGCATTAGCTTTTACTGTTATGCCTCACAAACATCCAGTTTCCAGTTTCCAGTTGTACTGGTAATAATGGGAACCACAACAAGGGAGATGAGGCAAGAACTTAACTTCTTCAGTAAGTTTGCTTAAGACTATGCAAATCAAGAAAAGTGGGTATTAATTTGTTTTTATAAAAAATATAAAGTATATAATATATAAAAATAAAATAATATAAAGTATAATTCTGGAACAAAATTCTTTCTTGGATAAAAGTGAGCTTGGGATACTCAAAGTATTTTAATTATATCTAGTAAAATATGATGGAAGAGAAGAGGAAGAGAAGAGGAAGAGAAGAGGAAGAGAAGAGGAAGAGAAGAGGAAGAGAAGAGGAAGAGAAGACAAAGAGAAGACAAAGAGAAGACAAAGAGAAGACAAAGAGAAGACAAAGAGAAGACAAAGAGGAAGAGATCTCAAGAAAATAAGAGACGTTTTCAACACCAAAGCATTTAAAAAAAAAATTACCAAACTGAGTCAATTAGTACGATCCATGCCATTCATATTAATTAAAAAATGCTTATCACCAGATTATATTACTTGTTTGCACCATCCTTACTTCATTAGTGCTAATTGGAAATAATTACAACTGATATGTGAACTATTTAATTAAAAGATATATCTGCTTCTTTTGTCATGTTTCTGGACTGTTGAGTGCAGCGTTGTCAGTACTATATTGCTGTCTCTGGACCTCCTGTAAGACTTAACAACATCCTGTGCTTTTTTCTCATTATGAGCAGGAGTCTTACCAATCAGGAAGAAATCTAAACCCTAGCCTTTACCTTCCCCTCAAGAAATCAGTACTCTGAGAGAAGAACTGATGTGTTTTCACCCTGGTTCCTGGGGAATGGAGATACAGTCAGTCTCTCAGGCATCCCTCTCTCCCTCCAACAGTCTCCTCCTCTTCCATTTGAAGTCTTTGACCCAGTTCAACCAAATTTGACAGAATAGAAGATGTCATCGCTTTCCTCCACGTTTCATGAAACTTCACGTTTGGGTAGAGGAAAGGGATGTACCTCACTCTCCTCCCTCCTGAGGGCTCTTCCACTTGGGCTGAGTTCACGTGCGTTCCCTGAGCATGGCTCGCGCCCCGGGACAGCTATCACATGCAGAAAGCTCTTAGCCCACACTGCCTTGGCAAAATGGATTACCAGTTTTACTTTGCCAAATACTACCATTTCTAAGACAGATTGAAAATATTCACAAGTATTGTAATAAAAATATTGTTGCCTGATTGCACAGCCCAGGAAAGCCAGTGTGACTAAGGAGAGAGGCATTTCAGAAGTCTCCACATTCAAGATGCTCTCCTTGAGCTGCGGCTGCTCTGGCAGCTAATGCCTGCAGACCTCTGAATCACAAAACTTTCAAGATTCATAACAGCCTCACCCAGAACCACAGGAGGGAAAGCAAAACCGGTGTTTCAAAAGTCATGCTCTACTATTTTACAGCTCTCTTTTCCCCTCAGTACTGTGAAGTACTGACAGAAACAGTGAAAAATAAGTTCTGCTCCATTAACTCCCCAATCACTGCTGCACTTCACTCACTATCAGCAACGTCTGCTGTAAACGATGGTATGGATGCCAACAGTAAGGACAGCAGTACGATACGGGTGCTTCTCCATGCCCATCGGCACAGGAGGCCTTCGCTGCACAGCCTTGGCATGGTGAAGTCTCCGTCAGTTTGCACCTGCACCTCTGCACAGAAAGGCAACACAAGCCCAAATGGGAAAAGCCACCCGACTTCACAAGCTTCGTGAATTATGTTGTGCTCAAGTAAAAAAATCTCATTGTAGGCAAGGAACTGCTCTTTTCCGTACTAATGTCCTGCTAGCCATATTATTTTGTATTAGTGCAGTCTAGTGATTACCATATCCATGCTCCTGTCCCCTGGGAATCACCAGTGTCAGTTAAAATGGGTATATTTTGAAAGCTGCACTTTGAGCCAGATCCTTTCCATTTTGTTATAGCACCAATGACTACACATAAAATTGTTTGTTTCTGTCAAAGCCATACAGCCATACCATATAGCCTGGTCACAAGGCACTACCAGGCTTCAGCATCTATCTTAGCCTCAGAATGAATAGTCTGAACTATCAATTGCAGCATGCCCAAACTCAGCCCTTTACAGACTGGCAAGGGTAAACTGCCTTTTATAATCTCATAAACTGGGAGGCTGAAATTACCACCGCAGTTGTCAAGAGTTTTATATAGATTAAATCTCATCTATGATAGACTAGTAGCAAAGCTGAGTGTTTGTTTACGAGAAAAGAACAACCATAAAGAGAGAATTAGCTTCCTTCGCTCTCCCCAAACCTTATTTGAGAACTCTTCCTGGCAGTCCTACAAGAAAAAAGAAACACAAAGACACCAAAAGTGAACAGTTTCTTCCTTTGTCCTTTGTCAGATACCATGCTCCAGGGAGCATCATCTTCCACAGAATAAAATGGGTCCAACTGGGGTTGGGAATAGTCCTCGGTGAAATAAATGCACATGTGTTAGTGATGTAGTCCTGAGTCTGGATCTTTTCACTTTGGCTAAAGGGTGAGGTAGTGCTTTGGGGCTTTTCTTAAGCCGCCACATTGTTAAACAAATAGCTCATGGGGCAGAGAATACCACTGGGACCACCAAACCCATAAGTAGTAAGTTGCTGGGGAAGAAAACCTAGGAATAGCTTTGTGGTCTGTGTGGTAAAGCATCAACCCTACAAAAGGTGCCAAAAGACTTGTTGGCCAACCTGTTGCTTTCATCTAGCTCACTTCACATGGGGAATTACCTTTATTTATTCAGATAATTACTTGGGTAAGAATTAGGAATTAGACCTCTATCAATATCTGAATAAATGCATTGGAAATCAGGACAAGACTGGCATCCAGCTGAAGACAAGGGAGCACTCTCCAGCTGGAATTCTCCATCACATGGTGGAGATCAATAAAGGGTTTTGCAATTAACACAAGTTCATGAAAATCCCCTTCCCCAAACTCACAGGATATTTTTTCATGGAAAGTTGTGGTATGCATTTTTTGTTAAATGGGTGGGAAAAAGTCAAGTAGCCCAGATCTGCATCCCTCACAAATGATTTAATGGCAGATATTCCCAGCAGATGCTGAATGTGGCTTTTCCAGAGATAACGAAAGAAAACTAATAAAAGCAAAGCTTTAAAGATGAGAAAAACAGACCTCCAAATCTCCATTCTCAATACACTTACCCTATAACATAACTTCTTGAAATCAAAGAAACGGTGACTTTTTCTGACAGAATTGACACCAGCCATCCATAAATTCATGCAAAAAAAGTCACTTTCTCCAGTAAGTTCACATTTGGATTACTTTGCCTTCATGTTAACTTTCAAATAAGCCTTACTCCTGTATCCAGCCAAAGCCTTTACACTGACATTGCCTTGAGATGCTCTGGCTGTTAGTAATAATAAGGACAAGTGAGAAATTATTAAAAGAGATTTATTGAAAGTGACTGAATGCTCGAGGGTACCATAGTAGGAGGTTCGATCCTCAGAACAATTTTATACAGCATATTGAGGCTGTTTAGACTTTCAACATAGAAATTTTAAAGTTTTTCCTGATTCAGAGCTACTTTGACACAGCTTCAAAGCAGATCCATCTCAAAGCACCGTTAAAGAAAAAATGGAAATATCTCACAATGACAGCTTTAATATCCAAACTGAACCTAAAAGTTGTCAAATAAATTAATAGTGATCTAGCAATTCTGGTAGTGAACCTTCTAATGTACAAATGGCCTTAGGTTTTTAGCCTACTTTTTTAGCGCAGTATATTTGCAGATTAATTTAGAAAATGCTCACTACCAGTTTGCGTGGCACTTGACCATAACTGAATCCACTCAGTAACTGTTAACTACAATGTTACATACTAAAATAATTTAAAAATATGATCTTCCAACTTACTTAATTTTCCCCAAAGGGAATGAGTTTGTGACTAAACAGTATCTGTCTTCAACAAGATGTACTTATTTTGGTTTTGGTTTTGTTTTTTTAAATGTTTGCTTTAATTTTCCTTCTGCAAATACTAGAAGTGCATTGAAAGCAGGAAGATAAACTGCTAATAATGCTATGAGGTACTGCAAGAGTATAAGATTTGTTAGGAGAACTGTATGATGAGCTATATAGTGGAGAGAAAATTCACCTGTGCCTGAGGACTGCCTGGGGGTCCTGGCTCCTGCGGGAATCTCATCTGCTGCAGTTGTTCGGATGACTTGCTAGCTCCAAGGGGAGAGGTGGAAAATGAGGGGGAAGGAGAGAGCCTTCATTCATAGAAGAAAATCTGTGCACCTCATCGAATTTTTTTTTTCTTCCAGAAGCGAGGGATAGATGTTGACTTTTAACACTATTGTTTTAAACAATATTTACTTTGATAATATAAAAATGTAATGGTTCATAAAATGGTACAAATTTAGTGGCATAATAAGTAGATGGAATTTGACTAAATTTCTTAAAAACAAAAAAATATGACAGCAGACAAGAGCTGTAAAACAGTTTAACTTTTCATAATTTTTTTAGATTTGTTTTTAGATCAGACAAAATGTTATGCTCATATTGTGATTTTTCATTCCAGGCAATGATGGGCTTGGAGGGGAAAAAAAAACAAAAACCAACCTCCCCCCCCCCCCTTTCAGAACAAAACTATCCAGACATCCCTTTCAATAATGATAAACTGATTTTTTTTCTCATATTCCTTTTTTTTCTGCAAAACAATATTTCAGTTCAATCAACATATTGTTCTTGAGGTTTTGTCAGTTGATCAGCAAAATATTTTTTTCCCCATCAATAAAACAGATTCTGACCCGTCTCAAACAAGCTGCATGTAGTGAAAAATTGGGTTTATGTTGATTTGATTTTATTTGGTCTTTTTCTATTTTCAAAAGCTATTTCTTTTTGTCATCTCTCTCACAAAAGTAAAATTTTAAAATAAGGTTGCTTTCTTCTCTCTTTTTTTTTTTCGTCCTCTAAGTTATACTATTATGCCAGCCTTCCTGTTTCAACCTAGCTAATTTGGGCATGTCTCTGGTTTTCCTGGAGTTTCATTCATGCTCAGTAGTACACAACACTTCTTCTGTCTGATCGTTCCTTTGTCTTCTCAAGAGTTTGTATCCTCAACCCAGTTAAAAAGCGCTTGCCTACCCAAGGATATAAGGAAAAGCTAATGTATTATACACCTCTTTACAATTTCCATAGGATCATGTGGAGTTTAAGCAGAAAAAAATGTGATCTTTGTGCATGGAAATAAAAATGCAACAAAATCAAATGCCATCCCTCGTATGAGCCCCGGGCACTCAGCACAAGCTGAGCGTGACTGTCACTGGGCAGGACGGGCTGTAGAGGTGATGCTGCTCTCTTGCTAAACTTCTCCAGGAAAGGCTTCTGTGGACTATACAGGACATCAGGTCTGGCCACAAGCAGTTTCACCCATCAGTACAGCAAAATAAATTTTATTTTGCAAACTTACTCAACTTCAGCAAATGAGAATCTAAACAAATTGGTTTTGTCCTCAAAGTGTTTCTGGGTTACTATGCTGAATTGATTTCTGTTACAAAAGACCACTCCTGTCTCACTTTTCTGTACATAAATAGTACTCTGCTCCATAGCTTCAATCATGTTGAACAAAATGCATTGATTTTTCCCTTTTTTTGTGTGGACCATTAATCAATAAAATCTAAATAAAATAAAATCATGCCTCAATCTCTGTCCTTTCATGAAAATAGCACTGTAGAAAGAAAATAGCTATAGTAAGTATAGTTCAAGAAATTAAATTATATATGTTTTCTATCTACACACGAAAAAAGCAAGATTTTCTGTCAAAGTTAAGTCTTCAGAAAGATGCCAATGAGATCTAAAGCACTGGGCAAAGCTGGAAGATCCCACCAATGGTTTGCAACCACGACCAGGTTCATCACCCGTGCTGGGTTACAGCGGTTTGGGGGTGCTGCTTTGGAAGAAACATCAGCGTGTGTATTTGAGGAGCACCATAGAAAAGTGCATCTACACTATAGTTAGAAATTTGCCTCCAGTCTAAGTAAATCAATACGTAATATATCAGTTCATATTTTACAAGCACTCTCTCATTTTTTTCCATCAAGGAAAAAATGGAGCTGGATTTGTTTGCTGCTTAGTTATCTCAGAGACTCTGTGCAGCCCAAATACAGCCACATCAGCACTCATGGTTGGAGAAATATGCCTACGATGAAGGAAGTCTGAGTTTCTGGGTAGACTCATGCCACTCCTGTAGACCAAACAAACTTGGCTTGTTACAGGGCTGCGATACAAACAGTGCTTCACAAGAGCTTCCAGCTCTGTGCCATAGGTCTCACAAAAAAATTGTATTGTAAGTATGATCTCCACCCAAAAATGCCAAGCAAGTTTGCAGAATCTCCCAAGTCTAAATGGTAAATGCTGGATGGGATATTTAAGGGATAATCTTCATCCCCAAATCCTGCTCAGTCAAGCTGTGCCTGAACTTCTGCTCTAAATTACTCTACTTGCATGATGTGAGCAGTGGTAAGGATGGTGACCCAATGTTGCATGTGGAAAATAGAATATCACTATCTTACTAGTAACTAGATGGAGCACTCGTCATTTTTTAATTGGTTATGTGATGTGTGGTATAATTTCCTTCCATCAAGCAACTTTCAGGGGGTTGTTTTTCAGAGCTTTTGCTCTGGGACGTTTGGATGATAAACTTGAAAATCAATGAACAGATGGGGGTAATCCTTGCATTTGTTCAACTATAGAAGGACCACTTATGTTTAGACAGCTGGCAACTACTTTAGGAGAGTTTGATTTGCAGAATACAGAACAGATTCAATATCGCTTTGGCTACACAATTTCAACATCTTGCGAATGCATCACCAGTGATGGGTGTTTGCAATCAACATTTACTGCATTGGTTTGTAACTGAAAGGTTACAAATCCAGGGGTTTGCATTTGGATGAACTGAAGCCTTTTCATTAATATATGGCAGAGAAGGATGAACTGTGTTGTGAACTGGTAGGTGAAGAGGTAGCACAGATCTGCCCAAGCGAGTATATTTCTTTGCACGATTTAAAAGGAATGTATTTCTTTTGCTTAGTTTGCAAGGGGAAATGGTTAGTACACCTCTTAGGGCCTAGATGTGCCAATAACGATAGCTGATAATGTCATTTGTAACACTGTGGCCTCAGCCACAGCTGGGTAGAAGCAGAGAGAATCAGATTTCCCAGTTGTGACTAGGGAGAAGAGAGTGCTTACAGCAGGGACAGAGACCTGACAGAAACACTCTTTCAATTATTTGAAAGATAAATTCATTTGGTCTGTGGGGTTAAACATGTTCAGAAGCATTTATCACTAGAATTTACCAGATCGCTCATGCATAGTTGCAAAGGACACAGGCACTGCAAGTGCAGGTCAGGCATCAGGTGGGCTTATCCGTTCCCTTCCAAGGGAGATGCCCACCTTGTCCCTCCCTCATCTACAGCAGAAGATCGTAAGTATAATCACACATGGCACCGTAAGGAGAAACGTGAAAGTCTGGAAAACTCACCTTTGTAGGAATTAAAATAATGTCACACTCGGGAAGAAAAATCCAGAGAGTCTGCAAAGCAAGGGGAATTATGTGTCCAGGAAGAAAAATCCAGAGAGTCTGCAAAGCAAGGGGAATTACGTATTCAGAAAGCAAAGCACATCTGTCTTTCCTGACATCACGGGTCCCAACCAGACAGTGAGGAATGACCATGCGAAGGGGTGTGATTTCAAAGGAAAACGCTCCTCTGGTCCCATCACTGGTGGGCAAGGAGGGGAGAGGCAGACGAATGGCACGTTATTAGGTAAGCAAAGCAAAATGCAGGAAAAATTCTTAATCATAGCTGAGTTTGTACCAATGGCTTGGCTGGGTATACTTTCAGTGTGGCAAAGAAACTCAGGTGTTCTGGACTTTTTGTTGGCTCTCTCATGTGGAATTTGACTCCTGAGCAAAGTTTACAGTATTAAACATGAAGGTAAAATACATAACGATGTTGGAAACGCCACAATAGCCTAAGCATTTCTGCTACAGGAATGACCCTGCATTTATTAAGTGAACATTCCCCTGTAAGCACATCAGAAATTTTAAAGTCCTCGCCCATTTACAAATTAGAGAAACAAATGCTAACTCAAAGTCAAATTGTGCCATTTAAATGCACACTGGCCTTTTGTTGGAAACTACATAGTTGATTCTAAATTAGGTAAATTATTAATTGGTATGCTTGTTTCTCTTCTGTGTCAGTACAGGAAATGGTAGAATGCTAAATGGCAGCTACCCAACATATTTTACACATATATTAATTAACAAGGGTAAAATTTTAATCAACTTGCATGAGGGAAAGATTAATTGAAACATTTGGAATTTTATGTCAGAAAGGCCTTTTACTTCCAAAGGAAGAGGAGAAGAAAATCTTTGCAATTTTAGTCTGCATGCTTGCTAGCAGAAAGTGTCTGTTACCTGGATTTTGTTCTTGGACTGCAATAGATTTAATGCAACTACAAATCAGTTCCTGGGTTTTGACATCCAATATAAATTTTGTTATATCAAGACTTTGGGGACTTTGCAGCAAGCTATTGTAAGGAGCTTTTAGGATTATTTGGACATTTTGAAATTTGTTCTTACCTTCCAACTGTGTTTGAGTGAAATAGGCCAAGGGAGACAGATTGCCGAAAGCTCCTGGTGTTTGTTGGGTTCATGTGGACGTTTCCCCAGCAGAGCAAACTCTCCCAGCACTTGCCACTCAATTCCTGTAGCTCTGAGCTGCAAAACTGCTGAAGGTCACAAGGGGAAAGTCCTTAAGCAACGCCACAGCCACCCATTTTCTTCGACACAAATTTTTTCGCACATGGGATACTTTTCTCACGAGCAGCAGTCAGGTCGTTTCCTCCAGATATCTTGGAGCTCAGGTAGGATCCGGACCTCACAGCTGCCGCTCTGCTAGAAAAAAAAGCAGTCCAATAAATCCTAATCTGTCTCTAGGCATTCGGTTTTCTTAAATTTTATGAGTCACAGCAGAGGATTTGGTTTATTGAATTTTGGTATTAGAAAAATGCGATTATTTGAGGTTGAAAACATACAGAACTCCTTTTGCTTTTAGTAAAAAAAAAAAAAAAAAATCCCAGCCATGCTAATAACTCATTCCCTTAGAGCTGGCCTTTCTTTGGACCTTCATGATCTACTACAAACACACAAATGCACTCTTGGGGCTGGAGGTGCTCCTAACCTTTAGCTTGACTTATTTTACCTGCCTGACTCACTTCCAAGCATAATGTCTAAAAGAATAAGAGCTTAGTGCATGCCTGAGTCACAGCTTGGAGAGTACGACTGTACTTGTCCTCCATGGTACAATGTTAAGTTCTCCTTTTCCAATAAAGCCTGTTGAGATAACATCTTAAAATGGATTTTAATGAGAAAAATGAAATCTCTATACGGTGTATTTTACCTCAGCTTAAAGCAAAATTATTCTGCAATAATTTACTGAAGTGACCCTCTGCAAACAATATTACATGAAATAACTGCAGTTCATTATCTTTATAATAACAACGTACAAAATTCAGTGCTGCTTAAAATTCATTTGAACAGCATGGCCCTTTGTTAATAATAGGATGTGAAACCGATGTTTTGGGACTCTCAGCAGAAAAATGACTTATTTATAAAGCACCTTTTATCTCTTAACTGATACTGAATTGCTCTAGATCATATGCAATTAAAGCACAAGAAATGAAGGATGGGTTTTAAGAGCCAGAGTCCCTCTTCAGCTATGCCACCTGAACACTCCTTTACTCGGAAAAAAGCCCCACCGGTAGCTTGCGAAAGGTGACTACTCAACTAACTGTATAAGTACAGCAGTATACAACCCACAATCATTGCAAAAGGCACAATACCAGCCAAGACTTACAGACTTACTTTTTTTTTTTTTTTTCCCCTTTGAAATTCTATCTATTTGAAAGGTTTTTTCTTTGACGAAATACGCTACATTTTTCATGAAAGCAAAGCCATTTGCTACATAAATAAATACAGTTGAGCATCCTGGGAGTACTGCAGCTCTACCAAGCTATAACTACTGGTAAAAGGAACTTCAGCAGACTGAAGGCATCTATGTTTCCTTTCGAAATTTTGGTGCCTTATCTAGACATGCTTCTTATCATTGATAGTATGAGTGACAGAACAGCACAGTTAGTGATCTTAAAATGAAGGAAAAAAGCCCACCACACAGTAACTGGTGTGCTTTTCAGCTGCATTTGAAAAAAGGTGCAGACAATGAAGTTTTTCCTTGACCCAGTGAGGGATTATTTTTCAAATATTTGATCCAGAGAAAAAACATATCTGCTTGAAAATATAACAGCCTACTAGGCTTGTTATACAAGCAAGGTTGTTTTCTTCAGTGATTTTGAGAGCAAACTTTCCCCAGCAAATGCTGATGACAAACAAGCTCCGTACTTTGACATCTGCCATGAGCTGAGTTGGCTAAACTGAATCCCCTTCTGTTTCCTCCAAACTGCGTTGATATTTGAACAAATGGGGAAAATAGTCTCTTCTCTGACTGTTTCAAGGCTTTCATAAAGAGTATCATAACTGACAGGAGACACAGATTGCGAGTTAAAGAGGGAAAACTAGGACCGGTGAATTAACACATTGAATTTGGTCAGCGAGTGCCCCTTTATAAAATGTGTTTGTACATATGGCACACAGTGACAGCGTGAATCAATTTACAGCTTTCCCAGCCTTCTCGCCATACTTTCCCCCTTTGCTATATAACAAAAAAAAAAAAAAAAAAAAAAAAAATTAGGAGCCACGCTGCTCATCTACAGCAGCTTTGGCAGGGACAGGGGGTCAGAAAGTTGGAGACACCAGGAGGAGGCTGCAGGTGAGGAAGCTTCCCTGCAGAAATGACAGGACACAAGGTGTAATGCCATCTGCTCACTTTTGCAATAAAGGGGGGGTTTGTTGCTGTGTAAGTGGTTTTGGTTTGGGTTTCCCCCCCCCTTCATTTCCTTATTTGTTTTTTTTTTTTTCCCCACTTTTCAGCTTTCAGGCTTTTGACCAAATCTGCTTCCTATTTCCCTTTTAAACAGTTTTAAGACTCCTTCTCCCTTTAGATGTTCATCACAGGAGTGCAGCAGTGTGCATTACACTAGATAGTTTTCTTTTATGCTCTTATAAGAGACTCCACGCTGTCCCTGTGCTTTCTTTTTCAGTCTTGTCTTTCTTTGAGTTTAAGATGTGTTGCTATTATTTTCCCTTAGATATTCTGTTAGGACTTTGACTCATCATTTTTGTCAATCAGAAAGGATTGTGAAGGATTTCCTCTACAGCTGAGGCATTATCTGGAGCCCAGAAATTAGCTGAAGCCAGCTGGGTTGCATGCAACTGCCTGTCTCCTGTGCTTATGATAGTGAATCCCCTCCACTTGATTTCAATTATTGAAAAATTTGTTTAAATACCAAACTGTGCTGAAGAGACAAGAAGCCTGAGATTGTGTAAAAAGATGTGCTATTTTCTCCCTTTAGAAATGTATCCCTTTCTCAAAGATGCTACTGAAGATGATATTTGCTTTTCAGTCACATCAAGCCACGCCAGGATACATGGTGTCCTACCATTCTCAGTCTGCGAGGCAGGTAGTGCTTTTAGGGATGCTGTGTTTACTCATAGGGAGAATCTGCTCCGCAAAGGAAGGAATGATTTCTAAAAGATTTGGACCGTGAGTCCTTTGGACCTTTGACATACTAGCAAGGGGGAATGTTAAAAAAAAAAAAAACAAAAAAAAACAAAAAAACAAAAAAACACTAAGAAACTTACTGAAAAAGGTAAGAGTACTTTCTGGAAGGGGACAGGCATTGAGCAAAACCTGTCACAGCAGTTTCAGAAGCAAGCAGCAGTGACCAATTCCCCTCAGCTGGTACCCAGCCACTTTCTGCTCAGTGTGGTGCCTTTTCATCAGGCCGACAAAAGCCAGAGGCATTGCTAGCTTTACCTTGGGAAGTCTGTGTCACAACGTAAATATTCTGTTAATGTAGTGGGGTTTAAACTGAATGTAGATTAGCACTGGGCATCCAGTCCAGGGTAAATCAATACAGCCCTGTTAGTCTATGTCAAAGGCAGTGATGGAAACTTGAAAAGGGTTCAATAATGAAGTTTTCTCTGAAAGACAAAGTTAGCCCTCAAAGGCAAAGTCTTCCGGGCAATATCTTAAGATGTGATTAAAGATGGCAATAAAAAACTTACTTTATTAATTACTCAGCTAGCATAGTTGACTTCCAGTTAAGTAGCTACATGCATTCTCTAACTAGAAAAAATAACTTGAAAATACACTGTCAAGTTTTGCTTTTCTGCTCAGAAGCAGGTTATGCTTGATCAACACCTGAAATATTAAAATATTTTTTTAAATGAAAGAATCCAAATACCAGGCAATCATGTGCAATACACATGCCTTTTTCCATATCATATATGAAACTGAGCAGCAAGTAAGCTACACATTTAGAATCCAAATTAGTTCTTTGAAAAGAAATGGGGCTTGGACCAAACAAATTTATCATCATTTCAATTCAAATGGCATTCAGATTTTTAGATGAAAAATGTTTGCTTTGCAGGCTGAGATATAATATAAACCAAGATCAGAGACTAAGAGCATCTTCCAACATCTTCATCCTAAACCCTGCGCTGCCCCTGGCAGTGCTGTGTGACCTGTCCAGGTGTGCCACGCTGGGATGTCCTGGAGAACTACGACAAGCCTAAAGCAAACCACTCACCTGCCATCACTGTGCTTCTCCTGACCTTAGTATTGCACAACTTTCCTTCCATTTAGCTGCATTGCTGTTACAAATATTCGCCTTCCACCATTTCTGTGTTTTATTCCTTTCAATCCTTCCTACAGTCACTTGTTACTCTCCTACTCATCTTTTAGCTCTTACTGTCCCTTCACATTACCTCCCCTAAAGTTTCTATCCACTAAACAAAATTATATGGTTATTAGAGTATGTAAATAATGCTTTAGCTTTCAATTTCAATCAGCCTTTACATATTTTGCAGTCCCTAGTCCCCTTTGTTAAATAACAGCGCTGCCTTCTCGATGCGCATCCCACCATGGCTGCCCGCTCTTCACCTGCACCACCTTCTCAAACAGAGCCCAGACATGGATCATTCTTCCCCATTCGGACACTCCACAAGCGTCTGAGGGAGCAGCCGCCCCATATCGATGAAAAATCTCTACTTGCTCCTGAGAATGTCAATTATTCAATATTTTAGTATTCAGTCTTATGCTCCGCCAAAAGCATTACTTACAGAATAGAAGCGACAGAATTTGGCTTTTCTCAGCTCTACAAGAGGCAAATACTAAAGACGCCTTTTTGCTGATGCAGCTTTAAGAATTTTGAGGATAATTAAAAAGCCCATGTGGCCAAAAGGATTTTGGAAAGGTTAAAGGAACACTGCCAGATCACACCTAAACATTGGGTTAAGAATAAAGGCAAAACAATACAAAATAAAAGTCTGTGCAAAAAATACAGTCCTCTTCTATATATACAATTATATATACTTATTTTAATTCTAGTTTTACCAATAGTACAACTTTTGCTCCTCAAACACTGTATTGGCAGAGAAGACCCTGAACATAGGTTGTTTGAAATCAGGTGGTTGCCATTGTCCCAAGGCAGGGATTTAATATAATCGAGGGGGGGGGTGTTATATTTTATTGGAACAGACAAGGAGAGTTTATGCGCTCAGTTAACACATCACAGGAATTTCCAATGAGGAGTCTCAACTTTATAAGCCATTCAGTTTCTGTCTGCAAGAGCATTGCTGACTTGCCCTGAACCTGGGAAAAAGTAACCAAGATAAACTGCAAATGCAACCAGCACTTCTGAAAGTGCTATTAAGTGCCTTTTAGGCCCTACTTCTTGGTCTTTCCTTGCTTTCTGCAAAAAGGTGTAAAATTCCTCCTTTCCAGCTACACAGGGCTCCGTTAATGAGAAATCACCTTTTCAAGGTATTATAAAAAAAAGTCTTGTAGATCGATAAGAATAGAGATGAACGTCTGACAATCAAATTTACTGGTGTCTTTAGTGGGAACAGACCTTGGTGTCGTTTGGGGGAAGAGCAACAATTGACATTACAATTTACAGATTGGCCAGGAACATCAGGGAAAATTCAATTCCCAGTTCGACCGTTACTCGCCAACAGCTACTATTGCCAAGTCGCTTTGAGCTATAGAAAGGAGAATCCTCGCTCCTGCTTTCAGCCCTCACATAGTTGTTCCTTTTCTCCCGTTCTCGCTTCCACAACATCAGTACCACACATCAGCTGCGTTTCTAGTGACAGCTGTTATAGTCACACAAATCATGAGATATTAGAAACTGCCAACCGTATTACATCCCCTTTTCAGGGCCATAATAATGTGTTTGTATTCTGAGCACACTTACAAGTTTGAACAAGGTTATGGAAAGAAGTCCAAATGCCACATTAACTTAATTTTATTTTCCCACCTCTGTGGAAAAAATCAGGTACTTGTTTTTTTGAATTGTCTTCCAAGCACTTGGTGTTAGGAGCTTAATTACAGATTTGTAAATCTATATTCATGAAACACTACATTTTCAGTGTATTGTAAGAGAGGGATTTACAGTCCCAGGAATTTGGAGGTTACTCAGAATGACAAAAATTGCAGGAGAAATATCAAGTTAATAATACCTACCATGTACTATTGAAGAAGAAAACCAGTGAGGGTATGGAATTAAGTGACCATTTCTAGAACTGGTAAAAATGTTGCCTTTATGAAGACCGGTAGATGAATATATATACACACCCATTTTAAGGCAAGAAGAGCAAGGAGCAAGGTTGCAGACTAGTTTGTAGGTTTGTCTAAACCTGATGCATCTTTAAGTATAGGATGAAAAGTGTGCATGAAAACACCCATCGGACAACCCACAAGATGCTATATGTGTATATCGATTTTCCCCTTGCTTACCAAAGCCAGGGTTTTATTAGTCTCCTTGCGTTCTCCTTTTAAAAGTTCAGTTCTTTAACTCTTACTGGAAGTTGGTCACAGAAAAACTTGTCCTGGTTTTGTTTTCGTTTGGTTTTGGGGCTTCTTTTTTGTAGGGAGGAAAGTTGAGAGGGGGGCTGCTTTTTGGTGCTATCAGTATCTGGCTGAGGTACTAAAACTGGCAAAACTGCACCAAGCTCGCATCCCTGTGGAAAGCTGGTCACACCATGATAGCTTTTTGCTTTCCCCATGAGGTGCATGGAACAAAAAAAACAAAACAAAACAAAACAAACAAAAAAAAAGCCAAATAGACAAAAAAAAAATTAAAAAGGAAAACACCAATACAATCCCCAAACAAATAAACAAAAAAGCAGAAATTGCAAAGCTAGATTCTAGATGTTGTTTAGGCAGTGGTGCAAATTGCACATCACTGATTTGGGAAGCCACCGAGGGCCACTGCACGTACCTACAGAAGTAGTCAGCCAGGAGACAGCCAACTGCTTGATTTATCTGAAGTCTACCCTGTCTTATTTTCTGCCAAAGGCAATCAAGCAGGAGCAGGAGGATTAATGGCTCTGGGCAGCTAGGCCTCTCGCTGGCATACTTGTCAGCATCCCTCCATCTCCACCAACGCCCCTTCTGTCCCAGTATGAGCTCCCGGCCTCTCACCGCATCCGAATTCCCTGGAGACCCTCACGGATCTTCATCGCAATCGCCGTCACCTCCAACGAGGATGAGCACCCCTCAGGCTCAGGGCAGATGTGGGCTGCTTTTGGCAAGGCAGCCCGGTCAGCTGTGCACACCGAGGGGAAATACAGGGCAAAAGCAGCGCTTCTGCAACCAGTAACGTATGATGTGCAAAGATTTGCCACTAAAAAGTCATCGTTTATCACAGCCTCCCAAAGGTGATACTACAGTAAGTTTCAGATATATAATCTGTCTCTAATATAACAAATTCAGACTGCCATCCTCCTTTGATTCTAACATTAACTCAAAAAAATATGACCAATTACTGCTTCATTTTTTTAAGAAACTTGGGATTTCTCCACATTTAACAGAAGGCGACTGCAGTATCTCAAACTCCTTTTGCATTAGTTACTAGCAAATTATGATTTTCTTTGGCAAATACCAAATTGTCAAATCCGTCTTTTATTTTAAGAACTCAAAGCATCTTTCAGACATTAATTCAGGAAGGCTGGCACCAGCTCTATCATAGAGAAAAGCAATACTCTCCCCTTTTTCAGGTAAGCCATGGACGCATTAAGTGCTTTGCTTAAGGCCAGAAGTGAGTCATTGGAAGAGCCATCATGCACAGTACATCTCTCACGCTGCTGCCATCATCAGCTCACAAAAATAAAAGGAATAATTAATGATAGCCTCTGAATTTATATTAGAATTTAAGGAGCTCATGGTCTGAGCCCATTACATTATGTAAGATTCATCTACCTATAATTTATATGGTTATTGTTAGCAACACATTCTCACATGACTACTTGTTTCCTTAGGGAAAGTCTCCAGAGACTTCCCCAAATATATTCTTTTCAATGCTAAAATAACTCCAGATTAACCTAAGAGACACCTGTGCTGAATTAGTTAAAAACAAATCAAATGCCATGAAAAATCCCTCAACAACCAAGCCTTCAAGGGCTGTCACACTGCAGTGTGCACTGTTTGGGAGGTGCCACACCAGCCACTTTGCATCACTTAAAAGCTGCAATTACTCACCAATGTGAACAAGTGTCATGACTTCGTCAGGAGTCTTCATCAAGGTGGGATTTTTTTTTCATTACCTTAAATGAAAATTTTAAATGTACAGCTATCATTTGTGTGAGAGATATGTTTATGGATCATTTACTAATACTGTATGTTCTCTTATCCTTTCAGCTATAAAAAGTAAATTGTTGGTTATGATTCATTGGTCATACCAATGCAAATGCTGCCCTTTAAATATGGCATGATTAATTTAATAGTTCACTTAGGCTGCAGGAAATTACCCGGTGGAAATAAACAAATAGTTCAATTCCAGAGGAATTTCACATTGTTTTTATAACACTTACAGAAATGATATAAACAAGTCAGAAGTATCTCAGAAACATTTTCAGTAGTAATTGCCATATGTTGCTATTAAAAAGTATCCTAATACTTGGTCAATTACAATCATATGAAATATTTCAACAGAAATAACACTGGAATGTTTGCCTGTAGTTTACCAGCCTCCATATGTTGCGATTTCCAAAGTGACTAGGTTTTTAGCTTGTTTTAGAAAGGGTAGGGTAAAATATGGAAATGAGTCTAAGGTACATAAAGCAGCTCAATTAATTTTTGTGGGTGAGTTGCTGAATTGGAGGCTTTTGAATAGACCTTGGTTGCAGAAATAGGAAAAAAAAAAAATTAAAAAAAAAACAAACAAAAAACATTACACAAATCCATCAATCCTCATGCAGGACCAAAACACTCTGTTGTACCATTTCATATTCATCATCTATTTGAGGACAAGAAACTCATCACTCTCTTTGTTCGGTGAGAGGTATAAAATAATACCTAGACTATCAAGCACAGTTTCAGGCCCCTTTATAATGTTCCTAGGGCAAAGACAGCAATTTTTTACATGGAAATGTGATGTTAAAGGCACTTGGAATGTAAAATTGGCCACGGCACTCTGCAATTTGGCTGTCAGCATGGAGGAGGAGATGCCTCCTCCAAACATTGAGGCCCTCAGGATTTTCCTGCGATGCTGTAGAAACATCCCAGCATACCAGTTGTGCAGATACTTGATGTGACAAATATTCTTGCACTCCCAACATACCTGCAACTCCATTTGGGGATTTATAATTTTCAAAAGGTGGCTCCACTAAACCAAGCTTACTTCAAAAAACCAACTGGAGATGACAGACTACGTCTAGAAATGCAAGCCACTTTAAACAGTCACTTTATCTGAATGAGGAAGGGCTGGCTGAGGTTACAGCCCTACCACCAGTCACACCAAACACCACAGCCAGCTCTTGGAGGCCAGACCAGCAGAGGACACCGCTGACACCTCAGTAAAGTACAACAGAAATGAGCCACCTCCTTTTTGCCAAGGTCCAGAGTGCTGCAGGTGATGCTCCTGCACTGATGGACAGAACACATGCTCACTCAGTCCCTCATCATGAAAAACACCAGAAAAAGCCAAAAAAGGCTTGAGGTGGTGGGTCTACCTCTGCGATTGAAGGAGTCACTGCGGGAAGACTTGGCGTGGCAACATGCCATGAGCCCACAGTCACAGCTAGGGACAGAGGTCCAAGGAGAGGCCAAATAACCCATTCCTGTGCCAGGGAGATTCAGGCTGAACACATCAAGCTTTAATAATGAAACACATAGTAACATCTACTTTGATTTATCAGCTTGGGTTGTTGCTTTCCATTTAAAGCAAGTTCAATTTTAATCTTTTGAAGTGTAGGAAAAGGTACGGCAGCAGCCTAAAAATCAATGGCATTTGACTCCTGGGCGCATGAGGAAACAGGTCTGATTGCCCTCGCTGCATGTCTCCTTTTGTAAAAACTGAAGAAAGGATAGAGAAGAGGAGAAAACTGCTGAGACCCTGAACTTGACTCAGTGCTGGAGGTCAACGTTCTCAACATTGTTATGTTCTTCCAAACCCAGACTGAGCCTCCTCTTCTCCCCAGCGAGTACAACATATGGCTTTGTTCAAGAAAGTCCCGCTGCCTGAAAATGAGGTTGCATTAATATTTCAAATCGCATTTAAGCACTAGTCCTTAAAGAGAGTTTCCAGCACACTTGTCACTGCACACTTGGAAAGCCACCATTAAACTGCTTTATTACCCTGGCACACGTGGAGACTTGTCCTGCTGTGCTCTGCAGCTGCAAACATCTGCATTGATCTCTGCCAACTGCCACTCGATCCATCTCCAACCACACCTTCTGCAGCTCCAAGGACCTACACGGTGACTTGCTGTGCTAAGGCATCTCAGTTGAAATGATGAACAGCACGAAGAAATTTTTCGTAGAGGAAATCAGTTACCATTCAGTAAAAACACTAGAACAGCTAAATTTTCTAAAGTAAATTATTTGCCCTTTATTAATCACCTGGGTTCAATGCCATCCTTCTTTCAACACTTTTGTCAGCACTATAACGCAGCAGGGGAAAAAAGCGCGTATGGAGAAACTGAACCTACTCTGCAGCACGCTTTTTGTCTATTTCCATGAATTTAAAACTTCACTGCATTCTCTGAAGATCTTACCAAGAAATAGGCCTCTTTATATGATCAGTTCATACACCACCATATCCTGCAACCTAGAAATATGTATCTGTATTATATGCATCTCCTAGTGCAGGCAGTTTTCCAAAAAACCTTTGCCATGAATTTCAACAAATTAAGTCATTTCCATAGTACAATATTGCCTGGAAGAAGAAGTTAATGAAATGAGTATACAGTCCTTTAGCTAAACTTCATACTTTAGGAAAGAATTTTAACCTGTCATCAGGTCACTCAAATTATTCATGTTTAAGGCTAAAATTATTCTGAATTAGCCTTAAGTTAATAATACAGTTGATAAAGGTTTCCCTGTCTCATTTTGAGCATAGGAAGGAAACCCTAGAAAAACTGTTTCAGAATTTTTAGTTTAGCTTTTTTGTGTTGGCATTTCCTAGAGGAAAGACAAACCGTACAAATGGTCTTTGATTCGCTAAATTTCATCTGGAAATATGTCATTAGGCAGTCACAAAAATTAATCCTTTTTGCATCCAGAGTGATTTATACTATACATGCTTATGAGATGTATATCTCTAGACACCATATACGTTGCAGCAAAGTCCGTATGATAAACCATACTCATCATTCAGCAATTCTAATCACTTCTGAAGATACTTTGCCCTCAATAGTTCATTTTCATGTGAACTATTTCTTATAATCCACATCTTTGTGTTTCCAGCAGCTGCATAAGAACAAAGCCTTGCTCAAGAAACATTTCTTTGCAGGACATGTAATTATTAAATTGGATTCTAATTACAGATCATAAATTACATACACTTCTTTAGAGAGAAAATACTCAGAATTCTATATAGAAATGCAATGCCAGTTTTTGAAGTTAATCTAAAAGCCTTATGGGTTAAAAAAAGTTTTATGCAATTTTGGGATCAAATCATGATTCCTGTATGAATTACATGCAATTATTTTTAAGATGCTCTTAGGCATTAGTGTACACAAATATTACTTCCTACTAAAATATATAAAAAGTCAACATATGTCACTTCTGTGCAGCACCAGCAGACAGAAAGGCTGTGCAGTTGGTGTTTCCTGTAGGAGGAGAAACAAATGGTGCCTCTGGTTACGTTCTTCCTACAGAAAGATGGACATCAGTATGCAGCCAAACTCCTCCAGGAAAGCCTTAGTTCTAACATAAGCACTCAACTCCCAAAAAGCAACTATGAGCCAAGAATAGATTAAAGAGATTAAAGCAACTAGCAAATGCTCAGTGCTTGTTCCAGCTGAACACACATCACAACAATAGTGTCCTTGCAGCATTCCAATACTGTACATTGAGGAAATATACACAAAAGTGCAAACGCACAATGTTAAGTATTTGAGCAAAATAAAGTATGATGGCTAGAAACCAGAGGCCAGAGCCAACGTGGTATGTGGAAACTTGAGTTGTGGCTCCTGACACCTTAGTGGGGAGCCCAGCACCCTCATGGGCTTATTGTGCTGAGGGCATGAAAAGTCAGACCCCCACAGGTGGTCACCCCCAAACCCACACGAGAGGGCTTGGATGGACCAGCCAAGGAACGGTCCACCCTCGGTGATCCCACCAAAGACAGACCATCCAAAACACAGTTGGTCCAGCCGAAGGACAGAAACCCGAATCAGGCCTTCATTCACTTGTCCAAAGACATTAACTTCATGACACCACAAGGATGGAGCTGCCCTGACCAGGTGGATGACCATGGCCAACGTCTTCCAGCTGCAAAGCTTCCCCCAGCTGCGGGAGACAAGCCCACCACAGCACTGTGGTGCAGCAGGGCTTCCACATGGTCCCAGCTGCATTCATGACATCTATGGAGCCTGCTTTTGCTAAGCAGTGTGAAGAGAGGCCCTATTAAAGCATCTTTATAACAGCTGTCCTGTAAAAAGAAAGAAAGGAGAGGATTCAGCCTACTGCATTTGATTTATCTTATTAGGCTTTGTCTGGGGTGGCTGAAGAAGGAATCCAGGTCAAAGCCGGCTCCAGCACACCCTTCACAGCATCCCCGGTACCCTAACCATGGAAACATTTGCAGGATTGCAAATGTTATGGTTCATAAGATTTTGCTGCCATCTTCTGATGGAAAGACATTACATGGGGAGAAATGCAGCTGCTGGGGTTTATTAGGCAGCACCATGTCCCCTGTGCCCATGAATACACGGTCCCCCATGGGAAACCCAGCTCCTTCAGCTCCCCAGCAGCCCACTGGGTTCACTTGGATAAATTATTTAAATTACTGCTCAGATTTTCTGCTCCAGACTTCTACCTTCCCAGACAGAAAACAACCTTGTGCATATCATAGCATATCCCTCAGCACATAGTGATTAAATACCGTCATAATTGTCCTTAATAATAAATATTTTAATAATCATAACTCCTCCATGCTTCAGTTTCCAAAGACCATTGGTCACCTTAAAGTGATAATTTTAAATCCAAGGCATGATAGCTACTGAGATTTCTTCAAACTTTTTTTTTTTTACTTTTTTTCGCTTTTAAGTGTTTGCTCTTCTCTGAAAATGGGTTAAATATTTCAGTGTCTCATTTAATGAAACATTTTCCCACTTCTAATTCTTGAAAAATGGGACTTTATATAATATGCAGAAAAATCAGCCTACCATTAAAATATACTTTTTCTGAGGATAATGATGAACAGCCTACTTCTATTTTGCATTACAGAGGCACAAGCCCTGCTCCCTTCTCAAATGTACCGTGTGCGACTTCAGACTAAAACTTATACAAAACAGCCAAACTGGAGCAAGAACAGTTCCCTTTCAGTATCTTGATCTGCAAAGCTTTTTTAGTATCTCAGAAAGAATTTATGTTTTTCTATGCCACAATATAAATCAGATCTTTCCATGTCTGTTCTAGTCCTATTTATTTTACCCTCATTCCCCATTCTTCATTGCAGAGGAAGTCAAATGAAATATTCCTTTTAAAGCCACTCTCTTTTTCTCAGTTGAATGTCACACTAATAGCACTTCAGCATATGTAATAGGGCCATCGAGGGTTGAGGTTTTTTTTCCCCTTCACCGCACTTAGGATAAACTTGAAATTCCCTTGGGGGTACATTAAATGTTGTGTCTGAATGTGTATTTAAAACAAACAAACAAACAAACAAACAAAAACACACCAAAAAACATTTGTTACTTACGTGAATTCTTTCCTCACTATACCTGGACCTCAGTGACCACCTACATTTATCACATGTGCAAACACAGATCTAAGCCGTAGCACCCAGGAGGTGCAGCGAAGTGCAGCGTGGCACCACAAAGACCCCTAGCCTTGATCAGCACTGACAGTAGCTTTGATTTATCATCGGGGCGGGGGGACAACAGGAGTAACCCTGCCCTGTGCACCACACAGTCCTTCCCTTGCAGGGGAAGAGCAGCAGAGTTCCTCCAGCCTGACATGCGCCCAACACTTCTCAGGTGGGGAAGGGATGTTACCCAGAACTTGAACACTAAGATAGAGCAATGCATCGACGATGAATCTGTGCTTTTTAGCAGGGAAAAAAAAAAAAAAGTTTAATTATTCACCACCAACTTTAGTCATTAATCGAGCTGGACAAATATTGACAATTTTCTTTTTGCTATGTGATAAGCAAAAAGCATAAAAATAAGTATGTAAACTTGTAATTTTTTTTTTTTTAACTGAAGAAATCTATATTATGGTTTATTAGAAACTAATAGTACTTCAATAATATCATTGCATTTAATAAAGATGATGACATACTTCTGTTTGATGGTGTTACAAGGCTAACCATAAGGTTTAGGAAATTGGTAACTGACCACTTATCTTTTCATCTAAGACACTTGTTCAAAGCTGCTTCTGACCTGCAATTCCTGGTAGGCCATTCTCAGCTACTCATGGACTGCCCTGCAAGCAGACAGATGCTAACATT
>JAVJGG010000085.1:40248759-40305429 GCA_035590195.1 Aviceda cuculoides
CCAAAAAAAAAAAAAAAAAGAGATTCAAGGACACTGGAGAAAGTTTTCTGAAAATGGAAACCTGCTTTTTGCCAGGAGGATTTCTTGAGCAATCTAAGTCATTGAGGATCTTGTCTCAAAAAAAGTTTTGATCAGTGGGGTATCTCCTCATGTACAAATTGGGCTGAGGGATTTTCTTTCCTTTATACATGCTTCTTCCTAAACCTGGTCTTACAGCTCACTAGTGAGAACTGTTGTCTCTGGACACCCGCTCAGGCTCTGATAGCTTTTGTAAGAGCATTTGTATCAAAATATTGTTGTGCTGGAGTCTCCAAGGCCATCTGGGGCTTTGTGCAGACAGGGTGCTTACAAATGAATGTGAACCAAAGCAAATCAACATTGCTTGGCAGGGATGAAATGTATTGCTAGGGTCTGTCTCTGCCAAGCTAGACTGTTTGGCTCCGGTCCCAATCTTCGGGGGGATTGTCTGTCAAAACACAATTTGGTATTGTACAGCGTCATGGTTACATGGCTCACTACTCCTTTAACCCCTCTCAGGCCTTACACTCTTGTTATTTGTTGAGTGGAAACCTGTGAACCTCCAACTCTTACAGCAGACCTTGGGCTCTGGTACCTTGCACCAGTTGTCCCTCATGCTGCTGTGTTGGTTCAGGTCGATCTTTCCCTCAGGAGCTGCCAACCAGTAGATTGCAACCGTCTTGAAAGGAAGGTATTATTTCTTAATGCCATGAAATGATAAGAAGACATATCTTTGTGCCATCTCATGATGGAAGCCTGGCTTCTTGTCCTAACCACCTCAAAAACCTGGACATCCTCTCAAGGTGGGAGTCCAGCTTGGGCGCTTGATTGTCTCTCCTTGATTATCCCATCCACTCATGAGCGGCAGCTGCTGCTTCTGCTGAGCCCTGCTGGCAAGACCAGAGGCCACCCATTAGAGGACAAGCCAAGACGTCACTGTGAATGTCCTCATGGGTTTGCCAAGAGGTGTATAATCATATTGCCCTTCCCACTTCTGGACATGTTTATGAGTTCACTCCACATAAGTACAGACATAGCAAATTACCACAGCGGCTTGGCCAAGACACCACACTACAGGGGGCTCCAAGCCCATTTCATGCAGTTTTTGCTATAGTAAAAAATCCTCAGTAAGCACTGGTAGAAGTGCTGTCTCAGCGCAAGCTCTGCAGGGCCACCTCCCGTCCCGGAGGCCCGGCAAGGGCAGCAGCAGGAGGATGTGCAATATTCCCTTATTGCCTTCGGGAGGTGGGTGAAGAGGCAGATCCTCAGCTGAGAGCCCACTGAGCCTGGAGGTGGCCGAGAAGAGCGGTGGCTCTCCATAGGTATGACAGGCGGCACGCGCCGTCCCGCAGGCAGGCAGCTGCCCGCACCGCTGCCCAGGCTGTCACGTCGGCCGCCGGCCTGGCACGCAGCTGCAGCCCGGTCCCCGGCGGGCAGGGAGGGCAGCAGCCTTGCACAGGCTGGGACGCCTGCTGCACGCTGCCCGGGTCACGCAGCCTCGCGGCTTTCCCATCGTGCTGCACAGTTTGGGTGTTTTCCTTCAAAGTTTAGGCTAGAGCACGCTGGTAGTGCCCGGCTCTCCTGGGCGATGTCTGCTCCAGGGGCTGGGGGTGGTCCGGGACCTGTTATCGTTCCAGCAGACTGGGGACCACAGTCCATCTGTCCTTCTCCTAGTCACGGGGCTGTATGGATGGCCCCAGGCCTCAGCTGTCTCTGACCAGCAGAGTGCAGCACAGCTGTGTGACCCTGGGTTGGTTTTGTTGAGAAAACTGCTGCTGCACTGGGAGAAAATACTTGAACTAAAGCCAGGCAAGATAAGAAAAATCAAAGCATAAGACAGAATTAAAATTGTCAAGATGATGATAGCTAGCAATGCAAAGCTCCAAATGTAAGTGTGTGCTGTGTGAAAAGGGATAAACCCCTGAAGGGCTGGTTCAGTCACTATCCTGCTCTAAAGATCCCTGGGCTGGAGCTTAGGAATGCTCCGAGTCCTTGGCTCAGGTGTAACTCTGATGTGAGGGTATGTCCCAAGTGCTGGGCTCCGAGATTGGGGATGGAAAAAGTGGCACGTGAAACAAAAAGGAAGGAAAAGAGTGGCTGGGCAAGTCATAGAGAGGGAGAGACCATGAGGAGTGCATTTAGTCCACTGGCAGGGAGGAAGCGTGAGGAATTTGAGAAGGTGAACAGGAGCATAGCCAGCTGAAGAGCCTGAGCAGCCCTGCTCGACTGCCGGCTCCCCTTCCACCTGCCTCGAACGACTGACTCCCTCCTCCAGAATAATCCCAGCACCTCTTCCCTTGACAGAGCATCTTCTTTCTTGAGCTGGAAGCCCCGTGGGAGCAGGCAGGGCCAGCACCTCTCCAGCCATGCTGCGGGAGCAGTGACCTGCAGGCAGCCGCTCTGGCTCACGGGCGCTGGCAGCTGCTACGAAGCCTCCCAAAAGGCGAGCCAGGACGCCAGGGGCGGTCGCACAGGGGTAAATAAGCATTTGGGGCAAGGGAGGCTGAGAGCCATCTTGCTGAGCTGGCATCAGCCCGATGTTTGGTAAGAGGCGACTAAACATGCTGGACATGCACTTGGGAGCTTTGTGAGGAGCAAACAGAGGTTTGGACATGCACATGGGGGTGGCGGCCAGCTATTGCAGCCTTCCCCAGGTGTAAACGTCTGTGAGGGCCCCTTCCCACGATGAATGAGACAACGCTATGAACTTCTTTTATTTGGGAAAAACAATTCAAGTAAAGTGAGTTAATATGTAATTATACTATACAACAAGCTCTGGCATTGCATTAGAGGTATAGTTAGGCTCCCGTGGCTGGCAGGAGAAGCAGCTGGTGGTGACTCGTGACTAAAATGCGAACAATTTTTCACTTTTAATATGAAATTTGGTACCACCCAGCTCTTAATATCTTAATAACATCAGCGGCCCGAAAATAAGTGTGTAATTTGTTCTTTCTAATGCTGAAAGCTCGATTTTTCTGCTAGCGCATCAGGAGCTGCATCAGTCCCACGGCAGCGCAGAGCAGGTGGAGAGGACAGGCTCCTTTGCAGGGGCTTGGGTGCAGGTGGAGGCGAGCTCGCTCTGCGGTCGAAATGCCAAACCTCAGCCTTCCACCCTGGGGAGATGCTTCGCCTTAATCTCAGCCTGAGCTTCTATCACGAGCCCCTGTCAGAAAGAGGGGAAGAAAGCCCACCTTCGCCCGGCTGCCGCTGTAACGCTCTCTTTTAAAGAACGCAGCCCCTCTCCGGTGGGGCCTCTGCAAGCGGAGCATCCCCGCAGGCTCCTCTTACTTTTGCGCCGTGTTTTCCCCATCGCTGCGAAGCATTTTTTTTAAATTTTTTTTTTTTCCTTCCCTGTAGCTGGGAAGTACCCAGCTCCTCCCCCCCTGCTCCATGTTAATCATCTGCTTGCAATTAACCTGTGACCTCCCACGCCCGCGGCGCCGGCGGGGCAGCGCTGTAGCTTTAACGCGGGCGGCGGGAGGACGGCAGGGGCAGGGCCAGCCCCGCAGCGGCCGCACAGCCCTCCCCGCTCCCCGTTCCCCGCTCCCCGGCCCCGTTCCCCGGCCCCGCTGCCCGCCATGGGGAGCCGCAGCCTCCTGGCCGCCCTCCTGGCCGCTGCCTTCGCCTCCCTCCTGCCGCCCCCCGCCGCCCCCTCGGGCCACCACCGCAAGCTGCTGGTGTTCCTGCTCGACGGCTTTCGCTTCGACTACATCGACGACAGCGAGCTGGAGGGTCTGCCGGGCTTTCGGGACATCGTGAACATGGGGGTGAAGGTGGATTACATGACGCCCGACTTCCCCAGCCTCTCCTACCCGAACTACTACACGCTGATGACGGGTGAGTCCTCGCGGGTCTGCGCCGGGATGGTCTTCGGGGCTGCCAGCTCCCCGCCACTTTTTCCTCCAAAGGCGGCCTAAAAATAACACGAGTTGTGCTTTGGGCTGGGAGTTTAAAAGCACCGTGGCATTACAGCTCCGTATTGCTTGTCGAAAACCTGCTCTGAACTTGGAAACGTCATGTAGAGCTGATTTTTAAAGTGCCCCTTTGCTCTCCCGCAGTGCTGCCGTGTCCCTTCCTGCTGCCACCGCAGCGGTCTGGCCATCCAGAACTCCTTGGTGGGAGCACTGGTGGGGGCTACTGCATAGAGAACATACAAAACAGTGGGAAACGCTTGGGAAATTAATACGGAGCCTGCTTGGAGCCTTTCCAGTTAATAAAAAGGTGTGTAAACTGAGGGTGGCTAAGATAAGAACTTATTTTCAGTCAGCAGGTCTGCTTTGGCAAGTTCAGCATTAAATTTCTTTTTAAACTTAACAGACTTTCATAGGTCACTGTCTTAACTTTGCCCTAAGTCCTCATACCTGTAATAATCTGAAATAGCCAAAGAGAAAAACATTAAGGATCTTTGCTTTTGGTCCCCTACAGTTTTTCTGAGTGCCCAGGAAAGGCTCTTAGAAAATTGAGAGGATAATCATAGTTTTCATGATGCTGATTTGCTTTTAATCTAAGTGGAGCCACATATGATTACAGTGACACTAGGAAGGTGCCCAGAATACAGCTGGGCCATTTTCATCAGAGAGATGCCCTGGAAACAGCAGTTAAGTAAAAAACCAAAACAAACAGAAAAGGTTTTGTGGAGTTTCCGATTGGATTTTTTTCTGGAGTTATTTAATAAACAAGACCTTCCACCTAATGAGGAGGAGTGAGAAAATCTGTCCTCTCCTAAGATACGTGGCATCTTCTGCTGTCCTTGGAACAATACAATGCCCAGCGGTCCATACACGCTTGCTGGGAAAGCAAACAGATGCCATTGTGAGACAAAAATCTGACATCAGTTGTGCCCGGCTTGTTTTGAAGCCGCTTAACCCCTTCCTCCCTCTCTCTCAAGAGGAATGCCTTTCTCTTGCTCATCTTTGAACAGAAAAGAGTACAAAACTGCCACAGGTTTTTTTCATTACTTGGTGCGAAGGCATGAATGCAGAGCAAATGTCACAAGTGGAAACAGAGGTGTCATTCCACTTCAGACCATGTTCTTCAGGTGTACGTAGGCAAACCAGCTTAACACCTCATGTGTGCAAAAAGCCTTAGGATGGAGTTGTTACAGACAAGAGGGAAAGCGACTGTTTTCACTCCTTGCCACATTTAATCATCACTCCTATTAAGTGTGTATGTGTAGAGTGAAGTCTATAATCAGCCTTTCAAGGAGTTTTGAAAACATCCTATTTTGTACTCACAAAGAAGGAGTTTTGGTTTAGATGATGAAACACCACTACTAGACTTTTCACATTTTTAGGGAACCAGTTTCTACACCCCAGCTTGAAGCAATGATACAATCTGTGAGACCAAACTCAACTCCTCTTGCAACTCTCCTGGCCTTCATAATGAGGATCTCAATGCACATACAATTTAACTGCAAATAACAATTCACCTTCATAACACATGAGTCGCGACAGTGTTAAATAGGTCAGGAACCAACCGAGGACCAAGTTTAGGTGATGAACATGCCGAAAGGAAGATCCAACATTGCACTTGAGCCCTTGGGGTGTTAGTGTACCCAGTGGCTGTGTTCTGACATGACAGCGGGGTGAATCCCGTGGCTGCGCTGTTCTTACTCCTAATGCCATGGTGCAGTCTCCGCAGAAAGGAGATGACACATTTTAGGTGATGGTGGGGTTAGGAGCGTGGGGCACGTGGCAGATGTAGCATTAGCTGTGTTCAGTCTGTGCACATTCAATTCGGAAAGCTGGGACAGCTTTTGGAAAAAATGCGGCACAACGGGGTGATATGAGCATCGCGCTGTAGTAACCCTCTTACAGATGGGCAAGTTACCGTCTCCCCATCGCTGTTGTATGAGCACAGGAAAGCTTATACCACATCTCACCATTCGTGTATCTCTGCTGCAGGAGGTGGGGGACTGTAACTGGGTTTGCTTCCATTTGCAACCGGGACATGCAGGACTTAAATGTTGCCACAGTTTATTCTGGGAAATCAGGGACTACAAAGACAGGCTGTTCTTCATGCCTTGTCCTGAATTACCGTATCATGAGCTGTTAAGAAAGTCACATTTTACCCTCAAATTGCTATATTTTAGCATTTGCGAGTGGAGTTGCATAGTATATTGGCTTTTTGCAGCTAGATCAGCTTAAGAAATTGCTGACCCCACCTGTGCACTCTCACTCCTGACTTGTTCGTTATATCCCACCACTTTTTTGGATAAACACTCCCGTCCCTTCCTTATCTGCTCATTCACAAGGTCTTGGGGCTCTGCATCCATTCAGGAGCATACACAGCTGCCAGGTCTCAGGCAGCGTGTGTGTGAAAACGCTGCAGTTGGGATATATTTCTCTCTCGCCCCTATCCATTCATGTGAGCAAGGTCTCTCTTTCCTGCGTACCATCCTTCACCCAGCATCTGCACAAGCTTCGTGACTCCAGAGGCGGTAGTTGTTACGTGGGATGTTCTCCCTCATTTCAGTGGCTTTGGAGGAGGACAGTGGACTCTGCTCCTCAGATGCCATCACCACTGGGACAAGTCGGTCCCCTCAAATCTGAACTCACCTCCTCCTCCTGCCCAGAGCTGCAGGTGGAGGTTCTGGGGGTCAGCAGCGTCTGCCCCGCCGCATCTCAGTGCAGATGCCAAACCGCACCGGTCAGCCCTGCCAGAAGGTACCTTTCCTCTGCAATGGGCAACTAGCAAGCAGTAGCACGCAGCGCAGCTGCCTGATTATCTATGGGATCTTTTAGTCATTATATTTTACTTTACTGATGTTTTCAAGAGGGCAGCCTGACTGAATTTAATACTCACAAGAAGTAGCAAGTTTACCGAGTTTTTAAAGCTGTAATCAATGATGCAACCATAACTGATGATCAAGAGCCATGGATCTAAAAACAACTAACTAATGTAGGCTAATGTAGGCTAATGTGAAGCATACCCTGTTTTGCTGAGACTAGGTGCTAGGCGAAGTACAGACACGGAGGAATGGGGCCCAGCCTAGGTAAACAAAACAGATTTTGGAAGGGAAGCGGGAGGAGGGAGATGACTTGCCCGTGGTCACGCAGTGCTGCAGGGCAATGGCAGAGCTCTCTGTGGCAGAGCACCTTCCTACTTAAATCTGCCGCTGCTGTTAACCTGCAAGAAAATATTTGCTGGAGCTTCCCAGAGTGACACAGAAAGCCTCCGCCCAAAGCCCGGGGCCTGCCTAGAGGTCTTTTCCCATCCTCCACCTCTACAGCAATTATGAGAAGGAAAAGCAGAGCATAGAAACAAGAGGAACGCAAATGGTTTGTCTTCACGTAAAGTCACTGAGTGATTCAGAGCATGGGAAAAGCTCTCGTCTCCCTGCAAGCCAGGGTACCGCGTCATGACCCTCTGCTCTGGGGCATCCCCCCGCAGGCACCTGGGCTCCCCACTGCACCCACCGCGCGGTCCTGGGTCACATCGTCCTCCTCCAGCTTCCCTTGCCCAGTGTAAAGACACTGGGCATCGCAGCTGCCACCCAGCACCCTGCAGGGTCTCCCAGCGAGGACGGGCTGGGGTGGCACTCACAGCTCAACAGGAAGGCAAAGCACTGCCCTGAATTAGCTGAAAGACGAATGCTATTTGCTTGAAGAAGCACCAAACACCCTCCAAGTCACTGCTGGAGCAAAGGGATCTTGCTGATGTGCAGTCAGGGAAGTTGTTTTGTTACAAAAATCTGGTGGTGTGCAAGGTAGCCCAAGGATGTACCAGCTTAAAATCCCACTCTTTGAAAAGCCATCATCTGTGACAACTTCATTTATGCCACCTTCCCCAGTTTTGGCTTCCACAGTGGTGTAAAGACTGCTTCTTGAGTGGTTGGGTTGTTTTCTGAGCTGCCAGGCTGAACCCTACCTGGTGTCCTAGCTCTCCGTGCTCCAGTTAGGGCATTGTGGTTGTTGACCTGAAAGGCGTGACATAAAATGGTGAATTGGGTATGAAGAGCTGTTGCTGCTCACAGGTGTGTTTGAGAGAGCTTTGCGGGGCTTGACACAGGCTTGGCAAGGGCGGGAAGAAGGAGTCCAAAAACACGGATCCCAAAAGGATCACTTAATCAGACAATGCGCTGTTTGTTTTGCAAAGAAAGGAATTAAGACCACAAGCCACCTTGGGTTTTTATCCTGTGGGGAGTTTTTAATTTTTCCCTTTCCCTGCCATGGCCTGGCTCTGCAGGGAGCTCTCATGCCAAGCTAAATGGAAAGTCTGAGGTCTCCCCCGTAACCGCTGCAAGCACGAGTTATTGCTTCAGAGCCCTTCATGCCAGATCTCTCAAGAAAAGATGCTCACGCTGGGGGGTTTGGGTCTCCCTCACCTGCCAACCCGCAGGCATGGGGGGGGTGGTGCTGGGGGACCCCCTGCACCCCGGTTCCCCTGAAGCCCCTCCCAGCTCAGGGCACACAGGGGCCCCTCGCATTTCCATCCCCAGCCAGCATAAACATGGGTGGACGGTATCACATCTGAGCTGGAAGCCCGGGCAGGATTTATTTTCCAAGATTCTAACAACAACAAATGAGATCTTTTCTGGCAGGTCATCTGTGAGGACGTGCCAGCCGCCTGGTCAGCTGTGCGGCCTCACGTCTAAGAGCCGTATTTCTTTTGTCCTTCGTGGGAAGCAGAGGGAGTCCCTGCTTGCAGAGGTGGGTAGGTGGGCAGCTGCTCGGAGAGGAGCAGGCGAGAAGCATGCATGTCCCTCTTTGGACGGGACCTGATCTTGAATACTTGGCAGAGAAGCTGTGAGGTCCTGTGAAGCTTGCAGGATGGAGGAGGAGGTTGAACAGAGGACGTTTCAGTCTCCTGCGCCCGAGGTGAGGGCTGTGGTCTTTGCAGGGCTGTCCCACACTTGCCGTAACCCAGTGACAGCATGGTTGGGGCTTCTCTAAAATACATGGGTGGTGCGTGGTGTTTTCCCAGCTGCTGTGGCTCAGCCCTGCGTGTGCCATCACCTTCTCCTCTGCATGGCAGGAGGAAGATGGGCAACAGAGCAGAAGTCCCAGGGATGGGTGACGTGCAAGGTCTACTCTGCCAGGCTGAAGGTTTCACCCATGTTCCATGTTTCTCCGCTCCTCACGCTCGGTGTTGCCATACTTGATAGCTGAGGGGCTTTGGTGGATGATGTTGCAGTCTGATAAATAGCCAGTCTGGGGTCTGGCTGATGTGCACGTGTATTACAACGTTTATTGTTTGCTGTGAGAGGTCTCCTGGTTTACAGCACAGCATCTCCTCTCTCCGTCCACTCAGTACCCAGAGGAAGCCCCGCCTGGTGATGGCTCCAGCAGATGCCTCTTTTCTGCTGCCCAGTTAATGGTATCCAGACTCCAGCCTCATCCAGGAAAGGATGCGGACAATTTCTGTTTAGCAATTAGTTAAGCAAGTTTTTAACTACATAAACAATACCTGCATATTGTCTGAGGCACAAAAAATGGAGGGATAGAAGTACAACAGGGAAATTTATTGTGAGTACACATGAACTGAAACTATCTCAACTTCACTGTCCAAGCTGAAAAAAAGCCAGAAGGACACAAAGAGCGTAATGAGTGACGAGGGAATAGGATTTTTTCTTTTTGCTCCTCTTTTAACCACCACAGATGCCAGCAGCAGCAAAGAATTAAAAGATTCTGTTCGTGACATACAGTTTTAAAATCAATAGTCTCTTCTTTTTCCTGGATTCATTAGCTTTCCATTTCTAAAATTGTGTGTTGGGAAGCAAAAGAGCACAAAGATGACTGTGGTAATACTATTAACTGGCAGGGAAGGGGTACTATCCTAGCAAGGACAGGCTGGAGAAGAGAGTGGGAACCAGGAGGGTTTTTCATTTTCACATTCTTCATCTCTCTTTGTTTACTTGCCGCCTGCAGAAAGGCTGCAATACCAAGTGCCAAGATTTTTCTTTCACACATACACAAAATGTTGTAAAAAATCTGTGTTTGCTTTCTACCAGTTAAAAAAAATGGAAACACTTTCAAAGTGGGGAACAGAAAGTTTTCTCTAACACAAGTTCATATGCTACAAATTGAAGCACAGAGTTTTTTCCTTCTTACTAACTACAACCTCACAGCTCACAACTAGTATACCTGCTACCAGCTATTAGCAGCAATAGGTGGACATTCACGTATCAAAGTATTTCCTTGCCCGGAGCTGAAGCCACAGCTGATAAACAGAGAATTGCCAGAGGCTCGTACCCTCTCTAATGGTGTGGGCAGCAGCTTTGCCCATCATTTTGTTCAGGCTCTCTCTAGTACTCGAAGCTGCGGTGCCCTCGAGCTGTACCCAGCTGTGGGTGGTCAGGGGTCCCAGCGTGGTCCCTCAGCCCACTGCTGCCACTCAATTCAGACAGCTCAGAGCACTTGCTCTCCAGGGACACAAGACCTGCCTTCCCACACAAGCAAGCATCTGCAGAGCCTCAGCTGGATGCTCTGGAAGCAATTTTCGTGCACCCCATCCCTGGCCCCGTTATGAAAGCATTGAGTTAAGAGTTTCACACTCTTATTAAATGAATCACCTTCAGGAAAAAGAAATAATGCTGTGTATAGGAGAGATTTTTCTGTGCCTTTTGATGTGATCCTGCTTGGATTGCAAAGTCTTGCCTGATGTAGGCTAAGCTGTTTCTGCTTTGGATCTGTCTGGTGTTGGAAGTCATAAAAAATTGGGAAGACTTTGCCAGCAAGCTCTTCTGGGAACATAAATTGTCCATGCACATCTTGCTGTGTTGGGGACCTGCAGATGGCAGGGCCACTTTGCCCAGACCAGTGCTCCCACTCCCCAACTTCTCATGAGTCTTCTCCAGGCCACTTAAGGTTTACCACATGAGTTTTGTTTTTTTTCCCTCTAGTCTTTCTTTTCAAAGCAGGGCAGATGAGACCCAGCAGGGGAAGAGCAGAGAAAGGCATCAAAGCAGGCAGAGCTGGGCCCTTCAGGATGCTCTGCTCACAGCAGGCTGGCCTCAGTCCTTGGGAACGGCAACACCACGATATCCGCTCCGGAGTGGGAATACAGTGCTGGTGACTTTAAAGTCCTGCTCTCTTCCTCCTCGTGGCAGGCAGCACAAGCAGAGTGTTTCCCAGCACAAGTCATCCAGCAGCTCTCCGGGGGGGTTGGAAGTGGGGTGAGGAGCTAAGAAACGAGCAGGTCTGGGTCAGCATTTAGGTGACTTCAAGAAAGGGAATAGCAGAGGAAAGACATTGTGGGGAGGGAAGGAAGGGGAGAAAGGCAGCTGCATGTCAAGGGAGATTTAGGTTAGATATTAGGAAAAATTTCTTTACTGAGAGGGTTGTCAGACATTGGAACAGGCTGCCCAGGGAAGTGGTCAAGTCACCATCCCTGGAGGTATTCAAAACCCCATAGACAGGGTACTCTGTAACATGGCTTAGTGGGCATGGATGATGGTTGGACTCAATGATCTTGAAGGTCTTTTCCAACCTAAATGATTCTATGATTTCTATGTGTCCAGGATATCTGTTAGATGCTTAATTAATTCAAAGTTACTTTTCAGACTGTTGAGTTCATCTTGGAGGAATTTGCAGCGCTCAGTGCTGTGAAATTATCCAAAGTAACAACGACAACAAAACAAAAAAACCCCAAACAAAACAAAAAAACCCCAAACAAAACAAAAAAACCCCAAACAAAACAAAAAAACCCCAAAAAAGGCATTTCTATTTTAGGAAGCAAATCTCCAGGCAGACATGTAGCTGCCTAAATATTCTTGCCTCTGTCTTCACGTAAAGAGGACACATCGATCGTCTGCAATAGCTTACACAAAAGAGCTTTCTGTCCTCATGGCACTGTAGAACCCCAAGCCAAATCAGATGGGAAGAAAAATTAAAATACATCACATTTAAAACCAAATCTTTGCTTCTCTTTGCACTCTAGTGGACAGAGGACGGCCTCATCTCTTGCGCTATGTAATTCAGGAATAAGAAAATTTTACACAAAGGGTGATATCTGGAGCAACCATCCTCCTTAGCTGACAACAGGTTCTGACCTTCCAGGGCCTTCAGCTTCCCGTTTAAAGACCCACAGGGCAGGGTGTCAAGAAGCAGAAGGAATCACACCATTTTCCCACGAGTGCTGCCAGCACTGCTTGTACTACCCATAGGGAGGGAGGCCAGGTGAGCAGAAAACACAGAAAGATAGATAAGATGAGGTGCCCAGTCACAGGGAAAGTCCGAGTGACCTGGAGCTCTTACCTCCAGCCCCGAGGGTGCCCACCACAGCCACACCATGCCCCGGAGTGATGAAACCCATCTCCGGGAGTTTCTGCCCTGCGATCCCCCAGGATGCCGGGAGCACTGCAGCTCCCAGTGCTCAGAGGTGGGTGTGGGAGCTTTCAGCATTAATCCAGACACACAGTGCTGGCAGTTTTCTGCCTTTAACTGCCTAGAACTGTTGATATTAGTATAACGATCTTGTTTATATATTTATGAACCATTAATAAATCATTAAATGCTAATCATATTTCCTTTATTTTTTCTTCCATTAGAGCTGCTCCCCTTGCTGGTCTTTATTGACATGAATATTTCCAACCCACAAGCACATTCAAAATAAGTATTCCATAAAGAATGTTGTCTAAATCATTTACAACTAACAAATGCTCTTAGCTTTGTTAGCAGACAGCATCTGTTTATTTAAATGATATAAGAGGACTCATTAACTCAGAATACACAATAATATTATCAGCTAGTGGCATGTCATGGGTCAGAAAATGCTGTTTACACCCTTAACAAGGACCAACCAGAAAGATCATATCTGGTGTTATTAAGTATTTATAGATAACCAGAGAAGTTGGATCTTCCAGCTTTTCAGCAGTTTCTACATATGTATTTTTAAGACTTCGAAAATGCTCATGACTCTCTCATGGCTTCAGAAAAAGTGTCACAGCACCCACTTTTGTTACCAGAGGACTATTGCTTCAGCATTTGCTCAGAGCAGCCTCACTTTCCTTCTACATTGGAGCCCCCAGGAACACAAGGTTGCCAGAATAAAAGGCGAGGGGGGAGCAGGGGAAAGTTCTTCTTGACCCCAGAGAGACTGTTCATTGACCAAGGTTGTCTCACATTCAAGAGTCACAAATCTTTGTTGGCAGTAACAAAACAAGATTTTTGCCTTAATGGACCCAATGTGATATTATAATAATTCATTTTGGCTGCTGGTTTGCCTAGGCTGATTAAAACATTGAAAATGTTTCAAGCTGATTTTTTGCAAGAACAGTATTTGCTGCTATTTTGTAATTGAGCTCATTCTAACATTTCATAATGGAGGACTCTAAGGAGAAAAAAAGAATGTTATAGTCTCTTCCATTTTTAAAGAGCTAATAAAACTCTTTCAGATACTGTATTTCAGATATTATAAAATTATATTTTCTTTCAGGAAAATACAAAGCCAGGACTTTTTCATAAATTCTAATGTGTGCTCACATACCAGCTATATGACGACTTCACGGCTGAAGTGAGTACACGGGTCTTAACCTTCAAAAACTGCATGAACACTTCTTTACTTTATGAGATAAGCTCTTGGGAGTGCCAACATACTTTGTGGTCTCTTAGTATTTTGCATAGGATCCCCAGCTTCCAAATGTGGTATAACTTAACCATTTGAAACCATATCAGGTATGAGACTTGGTGCTTGCATTGTCAGCTAAAACAGATCCACATTCCTCCCTATCAACTCAGGGCGAATTGGCTACATCTGTACTCATTGCAAGTCTCTACATGCCAATAAAAAAGAAAGATTACTTCTATAAAAAAAAAATAGTTTCTCCTTCTGTGTGCTCCATTTCTTTCTGTATTAACAAACTACGACATCGCAATACTTAATGTATGTGAAACACCTACTGAACACTATTGGACCAGATGCATAGGTGTTGTAGGGATGCCTTTTGTGCAGGGCTCCACTCATACCAGGTGTTACTTATTTTAAGAAAAGAGGAAGAAGGTAATTTGCTGCAAGAAGAAGCTTCAGCTGCTCTTTGGTTGAAGCACTATGCTTTGGTTTGAGATGGCTACTGTTTAATAGCCTGGCTCATGCGTTTTCAGCACAGCTCAGCCAGCAGTATTAAGTCCTAAGTTAAACTGGCAGATTTCCCAAGTAGATAGGCATTTTAGAAAAATCCCACTGTGTGATAGTTATTTTCCCCCCACTTTTGGTGTCACTCAGACCTCCAGGTTTCTGTAGTGTCACTGTTTGGAGCAGCTCAGCAAAGACCTTTACGTGGTGACTCTCACCGCCACCTTTGCTTGTCCCCATTAAACAAGGAAGAATTAGAGCAAGCCCAAGTCCCTTTGGAAATTTCACCTTCCTTGCCCTCAAGGTGGACAAACAGTACTCTCAGTTTCAGCTTTTGTGATTTATATCGCAAACAAAACCAAGGCAGACAAAAGATTACAGTTGTTTGGGATCTACGCACTTGAGTTGTCTTACACTGAGCACATATACAGCTCAGATAATAACCTTTAGCTGTGCTTTGAGCATTGATATCTAATAGTAACATTTGAACCCTAAGGTGGAAAAATTTTTGTCATTAGGATTAATTAATACTGGTCCTTATAAATGCCAATATTCTTTCTCTACACCTGGTTCACTCACTTGAAGGGAAAAGATCAGGCAAATTCACCCAGAAAACAGTTGATTGTGTCTCATTACAAACTTGTGCTGCTTCTTCCTAAAAGATATTATTCTGGAGTATGATTGGAAAAAAAAGAAAAAAAATCTGTACTCTTATACTCTTGCTTGAATTAGAACATCTTGTAAACATGAGCTTAAATGCCATAGCTAGTAATTAGGTTACATGCCCCCCTCTAACTGGTATTTTTCTGTACCTGCACTGTTTCTCACACATTCCCAGAAGGATGGGTGTGGGAGATGGACCATGGTAGTTATGATCCAGGGACAGACCCTGGGAAGCAGCAATGAGAGCAAAGGAATCCGTCTCTCACAATACTGCACTGTTTGTTTTGAAGACTTCTGTCAGGACATTGCTGGAAAAAGTGACAAAATATGTTGCTGTCACACAGGTCACTGAATGCCATCAGCTACTGCATTAATTTCCATGCAGTGCCAAGATCTGAGCTAGAAACCTGGAGCAGAAAGGTTGGGCGTGCAAGGACAATGCTGATCCATCCACTCCCAGATATGTTTGCAATAGGCAGATAAGGTCAGCTTGAAGGCATAGCTTCTAAGTGATAGACCTATTTCTCCCTCCAAACCTTTTTTTAAAAATGAAAATGTAAATCTCTGATTGACAAGATGCTTTGCACTGTTTAAAAATGAAAGCCCTTTTTCATCCCCAAACACATAATTTTCTGCTCATAGAGATCCCATCTTTAATTACCAGCTGCTGCAAATGATCTTCTTAAGATCATTAACTGTCAAATCCTGAAACAGCATATCTCTTATTGCCCTCAGTGTTCAAATACTCCACCTGTTTCTAATTAGTCAAGCTACCCAAACCTACCTACAGCAAGGCTATTCAGATCATATACTGCAGCTGCTAAACACTTCAGTTCCTATAATGGAAGCCAACCATATTTTTTATTATTAAAGATATCCACTATCCCTACTACAACTGTGACTGAAGTAGGAGACATTAAAAACAAAGCATTTTTAATGAGATAACAGCACAGCCATTGCTAATGATTACTCATATTATCCTTGCAATCATTTTTAATGAATGCTCACCAGCGCAAACTCTTCACTAGCTCAACTTGCCTAAGTTAATCTCATCAAAATAATAAGCAGGATTTAATAAATTAGCATGACCTCACTCAGCATAATTTTACTTTATCATTAGGACTATTTATTGCAGCTGATATGATTTTTTTTTTTCAGCCTTTGATACCACTTCACATTTAAAATACACATACTTGGGGGGGGCGGTGTATATATATATATATGAATTATTTTTCTTCACCCATAAAATGCTTCACTTATCCCAGAATATAAGTAAGGTTTGCTAATGGCTTAGAACATCAGTTAAGCTAGAACCAAGATGCATTTCACGCCTCCAGCATTTCAAGGGTATCTGCTCCAATCCAAGTGCTGCTATGGCATGGACCAACTTACACTCACTTGCAAGACAGTAGCATAGAAACATCCAGTCTCAAAACTGTTTGACTTACAGATGTTAGCAGCTTGTTTTGACAGCTATTTTAGCAATGCTATAAGCCGGATCTATATGCCATAGCAATATGACTGTTCCTTTTGAGATGTCTGAAAAGCTTCTGTAACCTGTAGGTAATGGGAAAAGAGGATATAAGCTCTGTTTCTCCAAGTAATGGCATGTTTTCATTCACACATGAGAAACCCATACTGATTTAATTCTCCTTACATTGTACGTTAAAAAAAAAGTTTGCAAGAAGAAAAACAAAAGCTCCTGAAGACAGTCTGTAAACAACAAATTTTCAGTTTAAATATCTTGACAGCAAGTCAAACTTGTTTCAGTAAGCCTTGTCACACTGCTACAAATTACAATTACCCTATGTTCATCAAAAGACTGTGGAATTTCTGTATATAAACCCCCAGGAAGTCCAGAATCTGGGGCTCTAATTAGAATATAGGCATTAATAATATTAGTACTAGCTACAGAAAAGAACTCATGAAAATATCATAGGTAAAAGCCTAGATGTATGACTTTGTGCCACCATACTTTAAGCTTTTTGAATTTCTCCCAAATGAACAGAATTTCACAACGAGCTGTTTAACATGTAGATTACTCTGCAGTGAAACATAAAACATTTCACACCTTTCAGAGCTGCTGATTGCAGATACCAAGACAAGAATCGTGCAAATGAAACAAGCTAATGTCCTGGTGAACTGTGGATCTACAGCATGTTTAATTTAAAATTAAATCCCTATCCAGCAAAGAATAGAAACTGTAACTTTCAGTTCTATATGTAATTTTTAACAGCCTTAAGGCATTTGCAACATCTGAAGTTAAATAGGAAAGGAAATTATTCCCTGAAGGTCTTGGGGTTGATGTAAGAAATGCATTTAAAAATAAGTACACAAACAGTTCATACTTATTTCGCATATTACTCAACAGATCTCGTTACTGGTCCCTTGCCACATTTCTCAAGATATACCTTAAGCCTCCTAAGATTAAGCTACCTTAATGCCTCCACCATTCTCCCAGCTACCCTTCAGCAGGGCATCCTTGGTGTAGCAAATTGTTCCTCCTGTCATAAATCTATAAAAAACACACTAGGGCTTTATAACTGCTGAAGGCTAGGTTAAAGCTTTCACGTGCTCTCTTTTTTTTTTTTGCTTTTTTTTTTCTAATGAAGTGTAGCAACTAAATCTGCTATAATTGTAGAGTATAAATGAAGATATTCCCTCTCCATTGGGCCTTGCCTCAGATATAACCCTCAGACTTTAGGAAATACGCTGACACTATCAGATCCCAGCCTTGCAAAATCAGAAAACAGCGGATACTTGCAGCCCTGAAGCTGCCATCAGCAAAGCAGTGGGCACCTGCAGAGCCAGGCAGGGTTTTCAGCACAACCCGCAGCTCCAGGGACACAGAGCAAGTCTCAGCTTTGGGCTAGCAAATGCTTTTGGCCCACAAAAGTGACAAAAGCTGGGAATTCAAGAAGTGGAGAGAATTCATAGCCAGTTGTCATACGAGGTCTAGCAGAGGAGGGATGGATAGTCTTAGTAGGAGAGCATTGTGCCTGCCCCATAATTCATTGCTTCCTACTGAGGTCAACTGACATTTTAGTAACACTGCATTTATTTAAATGCCGTACTGGCAAGCAAATAATATTCAATTCCATAAAGATTATCAGCAGGTATGATATAATAGTTCATGAGTTCACCCCATGAATTTACTTATTACATGAAAAGTTCTTGCCCAGAAACAAATTTTGATCATGATAAGAGCTTATATTGACACAGAGAAATTAAATAGAAACGTTATTCTCATAAAATATCAGTGTGAAACTAATCACACCACAGCTATCAGTGACATATGGGGAGATTTATTAAAGTATAGCAAATTTCAAGGCCATGGACCAGGGTTGGTTTTACTTTTTTTCCAATATCATTTTGATATTAGACCCCTGCCTAATATGCCTCAACATTACATGCCCAGTTGCAGTATTTAAGAGCTATGTTCACTGGAAAATATTCAGTTTTATGAAAAGGAGAATATAAGTCATTAATCATTAATTATAAAACTAACTGAACAGCCAATATCAGGTTGACATTATATTGTTAGAAGAGTCATGAAACCACAGTGTAAGCAATAAGTGGACCCAATTATTTTAAATGTGGTTTGATGGTATGGTTTATCTGTTCAGACACAACCATCTGAATTAGAATTGGCAATCTGGTTTGAAATGAAGCGGAGCGAAGCGATGGCTGTGGCTTGGCAGAGCACAACTCTGACAACCCAAAGGGTTGGAAGGAGCCAGGGCGGTGGGCACCATGTCAAAGCAGCTGGTCCAGGAGGGAAAAAAAATCAAGCCCTGACACCCCAAAGTCAACCCAAACAACAGCCACAGCTTTACTCACTGCCATCCCTTTCATGCCATTGCACCACTTGTGTTAGAATACTTGTGTCTGGTGTAGGTACCTAGGAAAGGTCTCGCACACAACCTCCCTATGTAAAGGTCATTCTGGGAGCTTAATTTGAGTCCTACCCATGTCAAAGGCAAGACTTGTGCTGTCTTAACTTGAAGACAATTAAAAAAAAAAATAAAAAAAATCAGCCTCAGATAGGCAAAATGTCTCAGTGCTCTGGAAGCAGAATTTAAAGACTTCCTTTATCTGGGGGTTTTGTCCCTCACAGAGTCTCAATTTGTTCTTCCTTGATTGTTTTCTAACTTTTTCAATTGTCTTGGGGGGCATCATTTTGTTTTCAAAGTCAGGCATTAATTTAAAACAACACTTTTAGCAATCCTACTTGTTTCCTTCTGAAGGTCTTTTTAATGGCATAAGCATCTGCATAGCCCATCAATCTTCCCTCTCTGATATCTTGAGAGCTATCTCTGTCATTATGTAAGGGCTGCTTCAAGAACATTTATTAATTCAAAAGATTCAGATATCTCATTATGCGTTACCTGGAGAGCATCTTACTGACTGGGGACACATACTTAACGTTTTGCTACAAACATCTCCAATTTTACTTTGTCTCTCTCACACATACGCATCAAAAAAATACACACATAGAAAACCTCAGAAATAAATGCAAATAATTGTAAATACTACTGATTAACAGTAATATCATTGTACTGGGCAAAGTAACATGCCTTAGGAGCGAGTACTATATAGAGCCATGCTCTTGTGACTCCCTTACGGATAAAGAAAAATAATTTCTTTGTCTGGATTTGTGTCCTGTGAAATATTACACTGCTGAATTCTGATATTAATTGAGATAATCCAGGCAATCCACCATACTGGCTTGCATGACTCTTTGTAACTGTTCTTTGTTACTGAGCAAAGATTTACTGGAAGAAGTGAAAAAAAAAAAGGAGGCTAACAGCTCTTAGCCTTCTCCAAAGGCATAGACATAGCTACTTTCCTCTCGCTCCATTTTCTTTACCCAGCAAAGGAGCAAATTCTTGCAGATATCCTACCACTCCTTGTTACCAGAACAATAAATAAAAATAGTAGAAAGTTAAGGTTTCAGAGTAAAAATCCGCAGGAATTTAGCAACCTGAACAACCCAAAATTCCCAAAACGGTGCCAGGGAAACTTCGCCCCCCCACCTCCTTGAAAACATCATGATCCCTGTGGTGTGGTGCACATGAGTAAAACCATTATACCTGCTCTTCAGGGGCCTCACCCTGACCGGGGCAGCACCTTATCCCGCAGGGATCGTACGCAGTCGCTATGATTTTCTGCCATGCTTTGAAAGCCAGGCTGCTTGCAACGGCTTTGCTTTTCACCCACCTTCAAGCTGGGGCTGGGCAGCCCTGCAGGACTAGAACCTAGGAAACTGCAATATTGCCATTTGAAATGGTAACCAGTAGCTTTAAAAAATTGCTTCAGCCTTCTTCCCGATGAAGACAGATGCGCTCTCAAACTGCACCAAGCAACGACAAATACAACACAGTGATTTTGTGTGTAGCTTAAGCACCATCTGGATTTCCAGACTATTTACACTTTCCTCTAGTGTTTCTTAACACAACCAAAAACTAAGAGTATTGGTAAGACTCCAATAGGTTGGTTGGTTTCTTTTTTAATCTATTTTTTAAACCTTTTAAACATTCATGAGCTGACACAACTGTCTAGGGAAGAACTTCGTTGAATGCTTGGGATGTTTCTGATCTGCTATGAATTGCTCCCAGACATTACACACCACTCCTTAAAATTAACATGAATAAGAAGCCTAAGAGTTTGCAGAGCCCACTCCAACCACACTATCTCCTCAAGTGCTAAATGAAACAGTTTGTTACTAATTCAGTAACTAATTACAGTATATTTGTAAGACTCAGTTACAGTATTAAGGAAATGGGAAGAACAGAATGAGAAAGAGGAGAGAAAAAAATTTTCCACCATCCACTCATTAGAGTTACTACTGCAGTACTCCAGGTATTGTTGATTTAAAAAATTACTATTAAAATATAAGAGGTCATATCAGAGAAAGAGGTATAGAAGTATTGTACTTTAAAAACCAGAAAGTATTAACCAGCTGATGGAAGATATGAGTAGTGCAGTCAGACATCTGAACACATTGAAATTGTATATTGGAAGGGCAACACCCATATTCTTCAGTTTAATTGAGCCTTGTGAGTATTATCTAATTTGGGGGCCTTTTTTGTTGTAATAAAAATAATGAAACGCTATTTTTCCCATGGTAATTATGCAGAGAGTATTATCAATAACTAGCAAATCAAAGAGACATTTCCTGGTTGGTTTCCCACATTGGTTAGTCTGCAAAGATCGGTAACTGAACTCAAACCTGAAAATTAACATTTAAAATTTGTTTACAATTGTATTTTAATTAAAGACAGCAGGTTGCGGATGATTAACTATACTCAATCATATGCTGTGATTCCAAGGACAGCCTGGCTCATAAAAAAATAAACAAACTTTGTATTTTTTCAAAAAGTATTCCAGATACTTTTTTAACTGAGGTCCAGCGTAATAGCCCAATTTTGTGACCTTACCATGAAGGTCATTATACAACTGAGCAGAATACCTGTATTAATAATGTAACAGATTTAGGACATATGTATTAGTGTTGTATTTTACACTCTGTTACAAAGATGACGTTGGATAGCCTACACTGTAGAAGAATTACAACATTTAAAGACGGCACATTTCAATTAAGAGTTGAATCCATGCACATTTTATTTAAATCAGTGCTTCTTTGACTGCTCCAGCAATGCAATACAGTGTCGCTTGAGAAGTGCTTGTAAAATAACCACATTAACCAAGCTTATCACATCATATTCCAGAAGTACTGAAAAATTATTACAACTTACCTTCTCTGTACCAGGCCAAAAGCTGTTATTTGTACTAAGTGAAATGAACCCTACACTCTTCATATCACTGCCATCTTTCAACCATAAAATACAAACTCACAGTTGAAGCTGGAAACACAGAACTCAGCATGAGCCCTCCCTTCCTTTACATGAAACTTCCCTTCATTTCAAGGACTAATTATTAGGCTTCCCTTTAATTTCTGACTGCATTAAAGAAATTTAATTAGGCCAAAACTGAAAGCAGATGAAAATGCAGAGCTTTTCTTCTCCTACATTAATTCACAGTTTTGCTTGCATTAATGTTAACTGATTACCAATGAGTTGCATTTTATTGTCTAAATCATCACAGTGAGTTGTAATCAGTGGCATTAGTACCAGATTAATTTGAGGTAATTCAGGGTCAAATTCTGCTCCCTGTTACATGGTGGTGAACTGAAGTAACACCACAGAGAGCAACAGAAGTTACCCTGAATGTGTCTTGGCATAACAGAGATGGGGATCTTGCTCTTATTACTAGACTGTAAAGTGCTGTCGCCTGGGTCCTCGCATAGCAGCTGGGAAATACGGAGCAAATTAAAGGGTCTCAGACTTCCCCATAGAGGCAATTCTGTAGGAAAATTATCATTTTAGGCTTTTTCCAAAGCAGCATCCTGCAGCAGATGCAGTTTGCTGACAGTCACTTGATACACTTATATTTGCAATGGGGACGAGTCTTGAAACATTATAGTTTTATTTTATTTTAAAGTTACCTCTATCGTTAAGCGGGGCAAAAAAATGTCATGCAGATGTTCGTGTTAGCATTATCTGAACAGTTCCAGTCAGCACCACTTGAAGAAGCATTTTTAGCAGAAGTTGGTTTCCTGCCCAGAATATGGTCGTGCAGAAATCATACAAATCATTGTCGAGTGCATGCTTTTGTTCCTGTGAAAACGCTCTGAATTAAACCCATTGCTGAATAATGAGGAACCTGCTTCATCATTTCCTTGCTCTTGTGAAGCTCAGTGTCCCTTGTCTTCATATTTCCAGCCTGTTCCCTTCAGGTTTTTTATTTTCTAATCAAATTGCCATAGGGCTGGGCTGCAGATGGGAAAAGCTCAGAACTGACATAATTATTGTAATGCATTCAGGTACCTAATGAAAACAAATCTATCAGCAGTTCCATTCCCCACTCCTGCCTGGGGGATTTCTCAGAGCTGTGTGATTTGTTTTTCTGTTTTGGGAAAATATTCACATTTCTGGTCATGAATTTGGACAAAATAATAACCATCTCAGAAAAATCATTAATTAAATATGCAGGGGAAAAAGCATGATTAGGTTAATCAGACCATTTGTTCTGATGATTTGGAAATGCTGCTTTTTTGTTTACTTTTTTGCCTCAATTACGCTTCCAAAGAAAATTATTACTCCTTCAAGGAAGAGAAATCTTTCCATAGTGAGGTTGTCAAATCCAGCAACGTGGGTATTTGGACAGCTTCGAACTCTTCTTTGCACAGAGTGCTCCGCAGTCCCACTCTTCCCACAAACCCTTCCCATTTCTCCCCTTACAATACATAAACTTTTCCAAATCAGTTCCATTTTCCTGCATGCATAGAGATGCCTTTTTCCTACCACATCTGCTGATGGGGAGGGTATGACTTGGTGCTAACAGAAAGCATTTGCTGGGGCCAAGGCCAAGTCCCAGGCAAGTGGGGCTAAAGATTCGGAGGTCCACGCCGAGGGGGACAGACACTCTCAAAACCCTCCTGCATGATTTGGAATGTAGAGATATTGGGGAAGACATGAACTCTGCCCCTGTAGACACCAAAACAATAAACAGGTTTGTGATTATTTAGATTTACCTGAGCTTATGCATGGCTTCAGAAGTAAATTACTTTAGGGAACAAAGTAAAAGACAAGTTCCTATGGCATTAGGAAACACCGTCATGAAGATAAGAAGAGAAAAAGTTATTTTTTCTTGTTGAAATACAGATGTAATTTTAAATTTTCTCATAACAAAAGCCTGAGAGTACATTTCATAAGAATTCTTTTTATTCCATTAAACACATCCATATGCTTGTACACACTGATGCATGAAAGCAGTGGTTTGGGATGTTATTACATCGCAACAGCTGTTTGTTACTTTTCATTAAAATGGGACAGACGGTGGAAATAACACTTTTAGGGGAAAAAAAAAAACAAAAAACAAAAAAAACAAAAAACAACCTGGAGGATATTTCAAAAACCATGCTTATCAGGTATTTTGTTTCTAAAAATGGAAGTCTTTTGACAAAGCATCACACCTGTAGAATTTGAGATGCAGAAATCTTTCCCTTTTCCTAATTCTTTGTCACCATTGTAGCCATCCTGCACTGTGATATTCAATATGGGAGCACTGTATTTGAAGAAGGGCACTGACACTGCAACTAAAGAGAGATGTTATTTGACCATCGTCATGGGATGGAGCCTGGAGCCACGTGTCCTGGAAAACTCAATCTTTGTCTTTGCAGGTGGGTTGGGAAGAACCCCAACCTCAGGTGCTCCAGTTTTGCAAGATATCGGCAATTGCCTGACATTAGGCACTGAGAGCTTTGCAGCTTCCCAGACACATCACATGCCAGCCCAGTGGCCAAAGAAAAGGTTACAGCCAGTAAAAATATACCCAAATTGAAAAAAGATTCTGTATGACACCACTGATAGGAGGAATCCCATCTACAACACTGACAACATCTTCTGGCTTTAGGTAGACCCAGGATTTCTTCTGCAAAAGGCTCAATACCAGTTATGGTTGCCAAAACATCTGACATACAGTAATAAAAGACTATAGAATGCATGGTCCCCTCTCATTTCCAGAAAGCAATGCAGCCTTTACAAAGTTTTCAGTAATATTTTAAGTTCTGCTATTATACTTCAGAGACTTACAGTAATTTGCATTTTAACCTTTCTTTCATACAGGTTTTGTAGGCTTTTCACAGAAGCAGGCACAGAAGTGAACACTGGGGCTCTCCTTTTGTTCAGGGAGTGAAAAGACATCCTGAAGCTTCTTGAAGTCCCTGAATATGTAGCTTTTCAGACATCTTCTGGTTTTATGCAATTCAGGCTATTTCCAATAGGAACCAATGAGCTCTTTTGAAATACTGGAGTTGAGAGAAGTGTTGAGAGGGAGAGAAGACGATTATTAAGACTAGATTAAAAGATGATGATTAAGAGGACATCATCTCAGAATAATTGGAAATCAGAGCTCTAACAGAAGCAAAAGGGCAGCACTGTGGGAGGAAGGTCACAGCCACATGAGGTGCAATGGGACAAGCTGGGCATGCAAGGGCTCCCCTGGCCACAGTGGCTCCCTCTGGCTCTACAAACTCTTCTGCAAAACCAAAACCAGATTTCACACTAGTTCAGAAACTCAGAAGGATTCAGGATTCACCAGGGCAGATCTCACCAGTCCTGAGCTTACCTGAAACAAGGGGTTTTTTCTTGCTTTGAGGTGTTTTTTTGGCCGGGGGCAGGGGATAGGACAGGGAGGACTTCTTGTCTCCTGTTGGTGACCTACTACATTTTTTCCTTTCTTTTTTTTTTCTTTTTTTTTTAAGGAAAATTTTTATTTCTTTGGTATTCTGCAAGATTTAAATGACCTATTCTCCTCTTTCCAGCTCTCCACCAAAGGCATCCAGGAAACTTTCCGGGCAGCACAGAATAGGAGAAGCAGAGCTGCCTTTCCATATCCCAGACCACCAGAAGCAAACAGAGTCCCTGCCCTCAGCTTCTGTTTCCATAATGACCTTTTTTTGAAGCTAAGCTTTGATGTGTCTGCCTTAAATTATTAGGCTCCTTTGCTTCTATATTAGTCATCTTTGAAAAGATCCTTACCTGATAGTGAACTGGTGTACAACATGGCCACTGAACTCCAAAGAGCCCTGCTGAATTTGATGTTTCTAATAGGAGGTATCAGCAGCAAGGGCCACTTTTGCCTGATCACCGCATTTTGCAAAGCTCGTGGAGCCCTAATGCTAAAACAAACTCTTTTTTTTTTCCTTGTGCATTGCCCACTTACAGGGTCTTCCAGCAAGAATGCAGGCTGCGATTTCACACTGGATACAAATGCCAGTGATTATTCAGGTTTTGGAAAAAAAATCATAATCGTAAGGAAATAGGAAATCACTCTTTGATGCTATATTGAAATAACAAAATAAATCAACAGTCCTCAGGAGCACAATTTTTTTTGCCAAGATTCAAAGCAGCAAATCCAAAAACGTGTTAATGTTGCCTGCTCCCCCCATGGTTCTCTAAACCATTGGGAAGGACATTGCCAAGCCCTGCCAAGGAGTTAAAAATCTGAAATTTATCACTGTCCTCCAGCAAACCCTCTGTTACAGGAACTACAAATAAACTTGGTAACATTTCTTGAAATTAGGCCATGAAGTCCCACCAGGCAAGCAGCCATGGCATGGCTTGACTTGCACGGGTGCTGGAAAGAGCAATGGGTCTGGGACAACTAAACTCAAGTTTCTAAAATCAAAGTTAGATACTGAGACCACTTAGGAAGGTGGATAGATTGGTATTTGGACTAGAAATCAGATCCAAATGTTAGATCTGTTTTGGGAGGGTTGAATCAAGTACCCCATACTTTCCCTGGTCTGATCACATTTAAAATGTAACATCAGGTATTCTGACATAAAATCCCTCTCCTACTAGGATTTTGTACTTTTAAGGGACAGTCATGAAGTTCATGCATGTGAAGTTAAGTGTTCTTTTTATTTACCTTATGAATTTGAGGCTAGGATGGTAGAGTTAGAAAGAGAAGCCTGGACTGACCTCCAGGACTACATTTTGCTGTTACCAGTAGGTTCTCCTGTCGTGGTTTCAGCCCAGCTGGTAACGAAGCACCAGGCAGCCACTCGGTCACTCACTCCCACCTTCCCGGTCCCAGTGGGATGAGGAGAAAATAGAAAGAAAAGCTCGTGGGTCAAGATAAGGGCTGGGAGGGATCACTCCCCACTTATGGTCATGGGCAAGAGACAGGCTCAACTTGGGGAAGAAACAAAACAATTTCATCTAATACCAGTCAAACCAAAACAAGGATATTAGGAAGCGAAACCAAACCTGACAACACCTTCCACCCCTTCCTGCCTCAACTTCTCTCCCGGTTCTCTCCACCTCCTCCCGCCGACGGCGCAGGGGAGCAGGGGATGGGGGTCGGGGTCCCCTCGCCACACTTGGTCTCTGCCGCTCCTTCCTCCTCAGGGGGAGGAGGACTCCTCCGCACTCGGATCTGCTCTGCCGTGGGGTCCCTCCCGCAGGAGACAGCCCTTCCCCAACTTCTCCGGCGTGGGTCCTTCCCACAGGCCGGTCTTCAGTCACAGACTGCTCCAGCGCGGGCTTTACCACAGAGCCGCCGCCATCTTGGGGGGCCTCCGCTCCCCACCATGGGCTGGGGGGGGACAGCCTGCCGCCTCACCACGGGCTGCGGGGGCATCCCCTCCTCCCTCACTGACCTCGGTACCTGCAGAGGAGTTCCCCTCACATTCTGATCCCCCTTCTCACCGCAGGTTCCCCTTCCTAAATCTGTTCTCCCACAGGTGTTACCGCCATTGCTGAGGGGCTCAGCCTGGGCCAGTGGCGGGTCCAACCTGGAGCTGGGGCAGCTTCGAGCAGCTTCTCACAGGAGCAGGCCCTGCAGAACCTTCCCCGCTACCAAACAAAACCCCGACGCAAAAACCCCTGACAGCTACTTAATACTCATCCATAATTCTGGAAGGAGATATAGGTAATATAGGGCGCATAAGGCTGTAGGAAAGTCCTGCAAAATTTCTCTCTGTGGGAAGAATCAATTTTCCCTACTCTCACACAGAAAATGTTTATTACACCAGAAGGCTGACAACCACTATTTGCTAAGCAGAAAAAGCTCCCGTGCTGGTTTAGCAGGCAGGATGATGTGTCTTCCATGAAAATATTGCAAATAACCTAGAAATTCAACAACTGTACATTTCCAAAAGGAGACAATCTTGTATCTGTTAATATGTTCCTAAAGCCGAACTGTAGAGTCAGGAGCAATTTAAGGAAAGACCATATATTTTCTTGACCATGGCCAAAAATTGTAATTAACCATGGAAGTATTATATGTTTTTATATACTGCCAGTTTTTATGATAGCTATATACTAAGGCTATATACTTACTCACTTTTTTTAATTATTATTATACAGTTTAAATTATGAAAACAGGAACAGCCACTTAATGTCCATCATCTTTTTTCTGTGTCCTGGTACAGTATGATTGCACCTGGGAAATTTTTATACCTAGAAGTCTGATTTTATTTCAAAGCACAATGCATATGGGATTGCTTATAGTTTAGTATAAATCTGTGGAAACACAACTACATATTGTCTGTAATTTTGTTTTCACTTGGATAAAATACTCTAGTAGATGAGCACTCAGACTTTCATGAATAAGGTCTGAGTGTTCGGGTTTTTGTCCTAGCATGACCACACACGTGAAAAAAAGATATTACAGTTTCTGTTTCAATATGAGCATTTATTAAAAGGAAGGATTAAAAAGAACTAAAGTGAAGAAAAAATCATCACTTATCAAATAAAACTGTCATATTCACATACTTACTAAAATTTATGTGTTGAATGATTTATAGTCAAAGATGTGCTTACATTTTAGTGTGAAAAAAAGGAAACTAAGTATCTTGAAATATGAATATTGCTATGGCATGACTTGGCATTCCCTCTGAAGGACTTATGACTGGAGAATTTCATTTCTTGGCATTGTACATTCATGCCTTTACTCCTGCATATCTAAATACAAATGTCTTCCAGACAACCCTTATAAAAAATAATAAGAATGTGCCAGCTGGCACTTTCTGTGAAAGCACGAGCTCTGCTTTGATGTCTTATAGGATAAAACCATACACATAACTGCAAACAACATGATTAATCATCATTACGTTTGTTATCCTTTCAGTAGGCTGGAAAGGAAAAAGCACTTTTGACACCCAGTTGATTTCAGTTATTTCTGTAGGAACTGGAGGCACCTCGATAGTTTATGGCCTCTCAGTGGTTCCTGTTCTAAACCCGACTCTCCAAGGGCTGTTAGAACCCACCAGCTACAACCTGGCTGCTCATCTAAATAGTCAGCTGCGTCCCTCCTCGGCTGCCTCTGAGAAGAGAGTGAGAGGCTCAGGTTTGCCTTTGGATATGGGGCATTTCTTCTATGGACATGGTAATGAGCACTGATTAAGAGGTGGGATATTGAAAAGCTTGGAGTATAAGCCTTTCTTTTTATTATTCTTTTTGCAGTGCAGAGCAATGGGAGAAGAGATAAGCCAAAGGGGAGCGTTTCCAAAGTCTCATGCACAAGTTTCAGGTGAAGCCTTTGCCACGTGGAAGGGACCTGGGCTCTGCTCCTGCTCATCAACAGGAGTGATGTCCCCTGTCAGGGGCACAGCTCTGCAGGACCTTGTAAACGGGATCATCAGATAATACCATTAATCAGAGCAACAGAAATAAAACTGAGTATCGGTGGGTTTGAAATTTAAACCAAGGTACAAAGGAAAATATGATGGAGTTGTTATACTGTAGTGCTTGGAATTTTATTTTGACTGTATTTTATTGTAATTATAGCTAAACACAGTACTATGCTGCTTCTATTATGCAAAAAGAAAAACAGGCAAAGAAAGGAAGACTACACTTTGTGTTCCTCAGAAAGAAAACACAAAGAAACAGAGCAAACCTATGAAACTGCTTTTTCCAGAGACTATGCACAGCAAAAATAGTTTAATCAGCTAATGTCTGACTTCTAATTGACAGCTAGCAATGTAGTCCCTCAAACATACTGTTTAAGCTGAGTTAGCAAAGGAGTGCTGGTGATTTTCTGTGGGAAGATGTGCATCGCAAACTGATTTGGCATTTGCTCATTCCGCATTCTTTCTCAGTCAAAACAATCTGGGCCAGGCTGTTTCATCACCCTTGTGAGCAAAGATACAGAAGCTTGTTGTCAGTGCCTTTGGTTTTTTTCAGAGGCATGTGATAGCTGAGAAGTATTAAACAGTGGCACATCTATATCTAGAGGGTATCTCTGTGTCACCGTTGTATATTCAAAACAGGTTTTGTTTATTACTGTTGCGTCTTGACTTTAAACTCTCTGGAGTTACCTTCACTTTTTCATCTTAAGTACAGAGTAAGTTGAGTAGCTGAACACATCTGCACCTCTGCCTGAATCAAAGGGCAGAACGCTGAGCTGAGCTGTCAGAGACGGAGAAAATGGGCTGAAACCCCCACAAGATCCCCAGTTCTTTGAAGAATCTACAATTCTTCAAATACTACTTGAGAAGCATTTAAAAGAAATGAATTTCTTGGTCCGTCTCGGGAGCAAGAGCACATTTGGTGGGAGAGACGTTGCAGGGCAGTACTTCATCTGGTTTCTGGGTCTGTGCAAGAGCATGCTTAACTTCAAAAGAGAGAGGCTTAAATTGTGTAAGATATTTCGGTTAAAAGAAAAAGTGATGTATTTTCTGCTGCTGTAAAATGAACTGGAGATAGAAATATGGCTGGTTCCTTATGCACAGCATTATTTGTCTAAATCCTCTCACCATAATTACAGATTAGAGTAAGCCATATCTCCATATTTCCAACATGACAATAACTGCTGAACTATGTAGTAAATTAAATATCCTAATTGTCACAGTCACCATCAATTTAATATTTATCCCTAAAAATCCTCTAATTGATGCATGTCACGTGGCTTTGTCTTCACTGGGACTTGCTCGATGTGCAACCTTAACTAAAGTTTAGGTTATAGCTGATGTATAATTAAAGAATCATCGTTAGACAAGAAGTGAGCATTTCTACCCACATCACAGCTGGTGGAATACAAATACCAGAGCTGTTCTCTTGCATGGTGGCCCCTGACAGGGTTTATTTACACACAAGAGAACTTCCCAAGTAAATAAACATATAAAATCAGAGATGATTTTGTTAAATGAAGTGGACCACAAAAGGTGCAGCACAAAGTTAGCAATAATACTGTTTTACTACCATTTCTGTTATAAGAGTCCATTGTGTTGTTCTTCTTGCACTGGTTTCTTAAACAAATCAATACAGCTTTAAGTAATGGCTAAAACTGCAAATTTTGATCCTACTGAGAAAGCTGGAAAATCTTCAGCTGCCCAGTCACTGTAATACGAATGTCTGATACCCAAGCACCTGGTTAAAGTTTATAGGCCAGATTATGGAAAAGATCAGACTAATGGTCATAAAATGGCCTTTAAAAACAGAGAAACCCATGCCTGAGTCCATATGATCATGGGTTTTCATAAAAATGGTGAGATTTCTTCACACAATCTCAGTGATCTGTAGAAGCACACTCCTAGCGTGGGACTCCTGAAGCCACAAATCTCTCATTGTCACCAAAGCACGGAGGATTTCAAATACATAAAATGTTTTGATTTTGCTTTGGGAGTCACAGGACAGGGGAAAAATGAAACAAAAATTATTGCAGTAAAGTATAATAGAGGTGTCCCAAAAGAGGGGCATCAACCTAGCTGATGAAGTTTAGGATCAAGCAAGAAAGAAATCCAGAGAACCTAAAATCATTCCATCTTATCAAAGCTATGGCTGATTTAAATTAATTTTAATGTTGTTTTTCTAAAATCTACCAGTATATGCAGTACATCAAAATGCATCAAAAAGAAAAATTATCTTCCTGGTCATAAACTAAGACAAATTCCAGTTATCATCTGCAGCTGAAGTCCAACAGAGCTTCTCTGGAGTTATTAATATCTTGTCACCAGCCAGACCATTGTTCATTAAATATTTATTAGCCATGTAGGAGATTTCAGCAGGAAAATATTGGGAACATTGTATTAAGCAGACAATACTTTAGTGTTGTCTCTTTTTCAGAAGGTTATTCTGTGATGTTCCTAGGCAGGCAGATTTACTCTGATGAAATACAGCTACTAAGAAACTGGTGAAAAAGTTAGACAAAAGGTAGTATCCATATTTCAATCTCTGATCAAACAAGCAGTTTTGGTATACAGGAATCTGTGCGCATAAGTATGCAACTACATTGTTTTGTGTTAACCCGAAACAACAGACTACAGCATCATATCTCTACAGGTACAAGACACTCAAAGATGGATAATAATCTAGAAAAACAAGCAAATTCAAATATGGATAACAGTATTGGTATTAGATACAGAGTTTCTACAAGTGGTGTTTGGGATTGTAGCATCACAGAAACAGACGTGATAAATTCTTCCTGGAAATCTCCTGGGATTTTTATATTTTTGCTATCCATTACTGTACTGGTATAGAGCAATAGCAATTTAATAGTGCCCAAGCCCAGGTCTGCTGGAAGACTCATCTCAGCCATCTGACCCCCTATTTTCCCAGCTGAGAGTACATAAAGACTGTCTGAGCTTGAGAAGAGAAACCTGATTTCAGCACTAAGGATAATGGGAAATTTGGACTAAAAAAAAAATATTTAGAAAACAATATTGTGATTGAATATTGAGCCATACATCTCTCATTCATCTGTGAGGGAACAAAACTATTCAGTTATAAGGGACACAACCTGGTTCTGACTTCATCACTATACGAGCAAGGCTAATGAAAATTTGTCTTACTTCAATCATTACTTTCCAGAGGTCAGACTGATAAGAAATTATAATTGCAGAATTATGAGACTTTCAATAGGAAAATCATAAGTCCATCATATAGTGTAATAAAGCATGAACCAATGCCTACATATCAATGGTGTGAGTCCATAGGTATTTTCACGGGGAAGCTTATTTTGAAGGAATAAGAGCATAAGGGATTTTGACCATTCATTTTAATTATAATCTGTGAGAACTAAGGGTGCAAGTTAGGGAATTTGAGCCCTCTCTTCCAGTGCCTAAAATAATGTTTTAAATTCTTTCAGAATAATATCAAACAGAAATATCCCTCAGGTTTCCACCCTGGAACATGGTCTAATACTGAATGCTTCAATCTCAAATCAGCATGAGAAATTAAAACACTGATATCTTCCATGGCCAGGCAGCTTAATGCTAAGCTATAACTGCTTAACAGCATGGTTCACGGTGTGCCACAGCCTCCTTTCTCCCCAGGGACAGGCTACATGGCTCAGGTACTGCAGTCACAGCTCTGCTGTGGCCATCCCCCAGCCAAAGCCAGCCAGGAGACACGGGGGCCAGCCCGGAGGGGCGGTCCCCAGCCCCCTCGAGGACCTGCGCCCTGCCGGCAGCTACAGCTGAATGCCCATAGAGATACGCTGATAGAGTGCTTCAGTCAACACTTTATTTTAATTTTTGTCAGAGAAAAATCTTCAGAAAAGTATATTTCATCAGAAATCGATTTTCTGCTGAAAAATCAACAAGCCAGCTCCTAAAGACAGCTTTCAAAAATGTGGATCATCCAATATCTCTGGACCGTTTTTAGATGCAATATCACATTGAGTAAACTTAGCCCTTATGTATGACATTTATCAAGATCCTGGGTAAAAATCTACCCTTTGGTTACAGCGTCGGGACCGCAGGCAGCCTTCGCCGTACCCGGGCAAGCAAGGTATTAGTGCAGGGAGGCTCCCCTCGTACCCCACTCATGAGGCTTCAGGCTACGTATACACTCTTTATCTACAGGCACATTTTAAATGAGTGCTCACATCGCATAAGCTTCCCCCGAGCTTTTGTGGCTTCATTCCTGTAGAGTTTTCTTCACTGTCAGTTAACACCATGCATTTTCTGGAAGCTGTTAAATAAAGCCAATTTTTTTTCATCCTACCTTGATGGATTTTGTTCAATAAACTGCCTTGTCTTGAGTAAAAGCACTAGTGGAGTACCCTGCATGGATTTGACTTCACACCCAGTTTACTATTGCCAGGGAGACAGATATGCCAGGCTGGTGCCTAAATCCTGAGCAAGAGCATTAGAAATGGCACAAGCCAGAATGAAAGGTTCCTGGTGCAAAATACACTGTTTTGGTTTCCTGTCAAATAGTTCATTTCTGTTGTGTGTTTTTCTTGCACTTGGTCTTGTAATATTTTTACGTACAGGAATCACCACGGTTGCTTGCCTGTCCTTACAACCAGGATGATATTTTAGCTTTGCATGCATAACGTTCCTCTTCTCCCTTTTTCATCAAAACAATTATAGTAATGTAAAATGTCATGTCAGTAAGAAAAGTTTGCTGGTATTCTCCTGATTATACAAAACTGCTTTCTCATCACTCTGTTTACCTCCATTAAACCTAAGCTTCCAACTGTAATTGTTCCTTTGGGCTACCCAAAGAGGTGGATACTGTGAAGTTGGCAGCTCATGTCTCCCTCTGTGCCATTCCCGCTCTGATCCTCGTGTCTCCAGAGCCCGCGGAGGAAAACGAGGCGTGGTTTGCAGGTATGGAGAAGGTGACAGCAGAAAGGAGCTGTAGTTCTCGGTCCCCCCACAGCACGCGCACCCACACACACACTTATTCATTTTCTTGGGAAGAACCAGCAGCAGAAAGGAAATGATCATTTTCTAAATCAGTCAGACTTGGAAGGAGGGATAAACAATTCCAAATCTGTAGTCCCAGGACTTTTTTCCGAGGGAGGAAGGGAAGCCTTTAAAGTTTACAAGCAATAAAGTTATAAAAAGTAGTGAATTAACAAGAACATCTGATGATGGAGAGCAATAGATAACCTAAATCAACAACCCACAGCCCACTTGCACTCTATTCTATGCACACAAACATGTTTAATATGTACTGTATGATTGCAACATTTTATTAAAACAGAACAGTTTTGTCCATGTGGTCTTTTAATGAATTTGAAACATTATCGAGGATACCTCTTGTACATGACAAATGGAGAAAGCTGGCTGGCTGAGGGCTTCTGCATTGATATAAATGTATTTTTACACTGTTGTTGGCTCAGTCTCAGGCTTTGCCATCTGTAGCAGAAAATATTTCATGTGAAGTAGGCTCTTGACTGTGGTTAGATAATAAAGGATTATACTGAAAAGGTTTGTCAGCAAATATCTGCAAGGCTGCTCCAACCAGCCTGTGTGGCAATGACTTCAGCAGACCTAGGGAGAGGTGATGGGCACTGCAAGCCCCCCTGTTGCACACAATATGGCATAGCTACCTATGGCAAGAGGTATACCTAAATGCTGATATTTCAGCTAGACTCTTTTTTTTTTTTTTTTTTTTTTAAATCAAGCATGTAATTGAAAGAACAGTCCTTTTTACTTCTGATAATACCGGTTGCATCCAGCTATGTATTGGAATATGTATTGGAATAAAAAGATAGCTGCAGTTTGCTCAGCGAGGGCCCTGTTTAGCATTCCCTGCTGCCATAAAAGTCCCATTGTCTCCAACAGGAGCTTTGCCTGACTGAAACAAAAGAAATTCTGAATAGGGACAGAAATAACCCAGCACCATATCCAGGCCTTTCATCCCACCCGCCTCACCCTGAGCCCCGGAAAGCCCTGCAGCCAGCCAGCCAGCCTGTGCCCACGGCATCCCGACCGGCATCACCTGCAGCTCCCTGGGGACATCCGTGAGCGCTGACCCAGGGCCTCAGTTTTGGCAGCAACGTGTCCAGCCGGCTGCCTGGTAATCACTATTTTTGTTACTTGGTGGAAGGGACACATACTGATGAGCATGAGGCTGGTGAGGAGGAGAGAATAAAAAGCTAGAGAGGGAAACTGCTGCGGTTCCTGGGTTTGACTTTCTCTGTGTCGGCTGCTGCAGTGTGTACAAATCCCAAGGAAAAAAAAAAAAATCAATAGAAATAAGAAGATCATAATCTGAAAAACATATCATAGCTGAGAATAATCTATATAAATGTTGCATTTAATCAAGCAGACAGAGTTCCCTCTCTTTATGGTAATCGTCTCCAAAAGGAGGGATGTCGTCATCTCTGCTATTTCAATTCTCCTAAGTAAAAATAAAGTAGTGATTTATCATCCTTATCTGGGTGTCACATAAACAAAGGTGCGTTTTTACTGTTTACTCTCGCTTTCCAAATGGTGATGGGATTTCCTTCTGAAGGTGCAGAACAGAACATGATTCAACTATCTTCCCCACAAATTCAAAGAGTCAGTAGTCCCAGCATAATTTTAGTGTATCGTTTTGGTGACTGAGAGAGATGCTGTTTCAACAGGAGTCACAGTTAACGTGATGAATGTGTCAAGGTCCCCCATCCTGATCTATCACGCAGGGGTGCAGCAGGCAGGTGATGGAAGTGGCCTGTCAGAGAGAGACGGATGGGAGCACCTCATGTTCCAAACCCTGCTCCTGCTTCCTGATAAGAAACAGGAAAAAAATTTTTTTAAAAACTTACTGATTTGCCCAGGATTTTTTTTTTTAAGTCACTCTATTTCAAGTAATACCATTTTCATTAAAACCAAATGTTCAGGTTTCAATTCAAAGTCCCAGAAAAGACTGTGACTTTTTTTTTTTTTTTAAAGAGGAAGGAAGGAAAAAAAATCACAAGGTTTGCTGGAGAGTCAGCAGCTCCTCAGGTTATTTGGGTTTTATAATGCAACGAATTAGACAGGTAAGAGGCTCTGTCATATACTATTAAATTCAGTGAAAATGGTATTCTTTCAATTAAAACTGAAGACTGAGCATGTTAAAAAAATTAGTCTCTTGCTGTCCCTTCCTGATCTCAAGATTTCAGTAAAAAATTTGGAGCTGAGCAGCTTGCCTCTGTCCCAGGGCACTGATGTGGGAGGCAGATGCCTCCTTCCTGCAAGCCAGTGCAACCACCCCAGCAGAAACCAGAGCCATCCCCCACCTCCTGGATGCCCGAAATCTGGAACCAGAGCCACCCTGAGCCTCACACTCCAGTGACCCTCAGCACATGCCCTCCCCCCCCGCCAGCTCCCGGACCCCTTCACTGCTCCTTCGGGAGCAGCCAAAACCTTCCAATCAGTATAATGCAGAAAACCTCCCCCAATGCTGGTGCGTTTCCTATATTACTTTACATACACTGTGGCATGTGCCAGAGTTTTTGGATGGGAGCTGCTGTTTCATGCAGCTGGCTCCATAGAAAAGCGTAATTGCGCTGTGCGGTTCTGGGTACTGAAAGGCAGCTGGAGCATCCACCAGCCTCGCTGGTGCCTAACCCAGAAAAGTATTTCCAATATCAAAATGACAAGAGCAATAAGGATTGTCTACCTTCATGACAAACCTACAGGTGACTGGAAAGCACATCCTGATGGGAAAACAGAGGGCAGGGATACCCTACCTACCTGGTAGGGATGAACTAATGTTTAAGCTCTAAAAAAAGGGATGGCTCAAGGAGCCTTCGGCTTTTAGGTAAAAATATTGGGAGATTCCCCTCCATGCTCCAGTTCACCCATTTGGTAGCTGGGATTTTGCACTGGTTGTTAGGAGTTACTGGGACAACTCTACATATGTTTTTCAAGCTGATTTTCATAGTTTCATGTATGAATTTAATAAATCCAGGCTGTTAAGCATAGTCCTATTTTATCTATATATATATTGTGCAGCGAGGTCTTGTCTCCTTCCTCTGTATGTAAATTTAAATCAGCAAAATATAATGACACTGCGATTTTCAAGCACAAAAAAATATAAACTTTCATTTTTTAGTAAATAACATGGCATCAACTTTTTCATCTAGGGAGTTTGGTTTGTTGCACCAAAAATCTCCCCCACTTGTAGGTGCTCTGACCAAAAAACAGCAAATCAAAGGGGCAAAGCTCAGGACAGATAAGAACTTCAGCCAAAATGTTCTTTTATGATAAGTCTTGCTGCAATAACGTACAGCAGCACATTTTGTAGATTTAAGATGCTGTTTGTAAGCCTGTAAAACATCCTTATATAGAGCATATTCTTTAATGGAGAAAGCTACTTTCTGACAAATATGCGAAGCCGTATCATTTATTTCAATTCCTTGATTCCATCTCAGCTTAAAAACAGTAGAACACACTAAATTTTAGTTGTGGTAATTACAGTAATACCAGTTTTTTCCACACACAAGAAATTATGTTCTGGGATATAATTGCATCCATGAGGCTGCATCCCCATATTCTATCACTCCTGCTGTTGTAAAAGCTAATGTGGGTCACACTGTGTTTCTTATACATTATAAGAGCAGGTCTAATAACCTTTTTTTTTTTTTTTCCCCAGTTCTGTATACTTTAACACTGTAGATGAACATTAAGGTCTCACAATGAATGTCAAGGTAGGATATTAAGCAGAATTAATGAAATTCATGATCAGCATTCTACCTTAAGAAAAAAAATCCCAATCCTTTGCCTGTTTTACTTCTCATTCATTTTTTATTTTGTCTTCCCAGAATTGTAAAATTGGCTACCAAGGAGTTTTGTAGACAATTTTAGAAATGAATTGATATAACTGGGATTAGAATTTTTGTAGGTGTTCCAATTATTTAATTAAACTTTATACATCTATAATAGATATTACATAATATAATTATATAATCGTAAGTTCATGTGGTTTTTTCCTGACAAGAAGAGCTTTTGTAGTCTATAGTATTCTTTTTTATTTTTATTTTTTTAAGTCTATGGCAGTCAGCTATTAAAACAGATGCTTCAAACACTGTGCTGGGCTGACTGCCAGCTGATTTTGCATGATTCTACCGACTTCCATAGGGCTACACCAATATATACCAACATTTTGAGAAAAGAACAGTGATTCCACCTGACCAAACCTCACTCATGGTTTTCTGTAATTAAAGTGTATGTGAGTAGGAAGCTGAAGGTTCAGGTAAGGCCATTTCTGTCTTTTTGTATTGCACACCTTTCTGCTGCATTACATAGATGACAGAAATGTTGCCTTAAATATGACTGCATGTCTCAAAATAATGCCAGGAGCATTTACCTGGCATACACATAACTGTATTAAAATGTCCAGGATAATTTTGGTACAGATAAAACCATGTGGAGTTGAAGAAGTCAGGATTAGTCACAGACACAAGCTCTGTCACCTTAAACATCATCTTGAGTTTTGAAATTCCTTCAGCAAATTGCAAGAGATTTTTCAGTGATCTTCAGACAAAAACTACTCCAAACAGACTTCTGTTTATTTCTTGAGAAGTGTTTGTCAAGAAAACACAGGTTGAATGCTGCCATTAATCATCTCCCCTATGTTTGAGTTGCCAGACCACCCAGAAGAGAAAGCCAGCAGCTAGCTGTTCAGGGCTGGAGGTTATCGGGGAGATTATTAAACCTTTTCCTGACTTTTCCCAAAGGATTGAAAAGCAATGTGAATGCTCCAGTTTTCCCTGGCACACAGAGGTCACATTTAAGCCTAGTTTATAGTTCCATTTACAAGCCACGTGAGAAAAAAGTGAAAAGCAAATCTCAGGGTGGTACGAAGCCACATGAAGCAAAAAGCAAAGTCCCCAGGGAACTGAACTCCCCTGTTTTGCTTAGCAGAGAGTATAATTCATCACATAAATGCTGCAGAAGGCAAAAGGCAGAAGGTAATCCCACTGACAGACATACCATCCCATTCACAGGTCAAGATTTATGACAGATGCTGAATGCACTAATGGTTATTTCCCTTCTGTGTGGTTCAGCACTGAGCAAGCTTCCCCCAGCTCACCCAGGCACCACTTTCATATCCCCATTTCTCTTTCCCTTTCTTACCTGAAGCTATTCCTTCACTCTTCTCCTCTACCATAAACCTTAGCCACAGGGACTCCCTAAACACTGCCTTCAAAAAAAAAAAAAGGCAAAGTTTTAGCTTGTTTATTTATTTTTTTTTCTGCCATTTATTCTCAGTGGTGAAAGCTAAGTTTTATTTCTCCTATGCCAAGCTGGGAAAGAGGCTTCTAAGAAACCATCCCACAAACCAAAATGCTGTCTCCCTCTGCATTGCACCCCTCTTTATGCTGCTTCTTTCCAGTCTGACTCCTTACAAAAAATCACACGGCCCAGTAACTTCCAATGTCTGCATCACTGCCTGCAATCCTGGGAGAGCTACTTTCACTGGAGTTTTTCCTGCAAAAGTTGACATGAGCAGGAACACCCAGGCAGACCCAAACGTAGCCTTCAGGGCTGTCCACGCTGCTGAGCACACTTCCTCCGCAGAGTGTGCCATGGCATCAAAGGGCATCCTTGGGAAAAAGAGGCAACATATAGAAAAAAATCTCTGTTTTCTTATTAACACCTATGTTTTCTTTATCCAACTACCACACACTCTGCTGGTTAAAGTGACCCAACCATGCACACTTATTTCTTTTCAATAATTAAAAAAAAAATACAGATACCTCACGTAAATATAAACTTAATTGGATTTTAGCAGGAATGTCTCAAATGCTCTTATAATTAACCTGCAGATCAGACATAGCTTATCAATCACCCTCCTTTAACCTTCAGACCACCCCAGCAGAGCAGGACATGCCCGAGAACATCACAGGAGCTTTGCTCTCTTGTCCTCAGGCACCCACAGACACAGGCAGCGCGTTGCACGCCCCGAGACCCTCACCCAGAAACTTCAGCACTTGAAAGACACAGTAGAAGGTAACATCTTCTGTACTTCCTATGCGTGATAGCACATAAATAAAGTTAAAAAAAAGTTTACCTCCATCCCTTCAAAATACAAAACCGATGCAACCCTTGGCACCGTTCTCCTGTAAGATTTGACTTTTCTGGGAAGCGTCCCTGGACCCATTCCTGTGATTACAGGTCTGGAGGCTTTGCCTCCATGTCGTGAGTCTCAAAAACCTTGAAGTTAAAAATGTTTCTCATAGCCCCCTCAATTTAGTTCAATGGACTAGTTCCTTTTCACTCATAATTGAGTTGTCAGCTTGCAAAAAGACTTTCCATGTTAACATCACTGCCTTTGATTAAAGCTACAATATTGCACAGCAGTCGGCCGCAGACGGGGCAGTGGCTCTGACTGCCGGTCATGCTGACGTGTGCATGTTCCCAGGTTTTTATGTGCTCTGACAGCACTGGCCGGCTGAGGAGGAAAACGTGACCAAAGGGGAGGATAAAATTTTCTTCTTCTTCTCCTGCTGCTGGTTACATTCACTGAAGCTGCAGACTGAGCTTTTAGCAAGCAGAGCAGCCTACATGTACGAATTTGTGAGGATGCTGCATCTGCAGTAAGTTCCATATTACCATATAAATCTGTTGTTCTCCCTGAAAGTCATTTAATTGTAAATCTCACTGCTTAACTTTCAATAAGTAACATGTTATTCCTAATATTTTACGGTGGGTGATGTCAAATAGAAACATGACAATGAATCATTCTTCCTTTCTTCAGGCGGTGGCGGTGATTTTAGGGTGATTCGAATTAATAAGAAACATTCATAACTCATTTGTAGTTGCTCACAGTTTACATTTTTTAAGGGGGAAGTCAATGCCACAAACAAGACTTGAAATCATCACCGGGCAAAGTCAAGGAGATGTTGATAAACCCCGTAGTGCTCTGCCACACTCGCTACCCATGCAGAAAACTTGTTCCTCTTGCCAGCAGCTCCCAGCCTAAAAAATATTAATATTCATCAGAACTGCCACACTTGTCTACTGAAATTAATCAGTACATCATAATTAGCCAGAGCTTTGCACATTTTAGTACACATTTTAATAATTCACAGAGAGCAACCTGAAGAATTTGAAGCCAAAAAAAGCAAGACACCAAAGGCTGCGTTTAAAGTGTGACATTTTGCCACATAGAGGCAGACAAGTCCAAAATGTGAATTCTTAAAGGCACTGCCTTTTCACAGGCTTACTAGAGGACTGAGGCTGGAAGAGAGCCCTGGAGATGCCCTCGCCCATCTCCTGCTCATGCAGAGCCACCCAGACCGGGCTGCCCAGGACCGTGTCCAGGTGGCTTGTGGATATCTCCACGGGTGGAGACTCCACAGTGGGACTTATCCAGGGATGAAGTTTAAAAAAATTGAAAGCCCTGCCCAGGTTTGGTCCTCCGGAGCTCCCCGCTGGTGTCCATCCTCAACCAGGCAGCTATTTATTTCACTGCTCACCTACCTTTACCTGCATCCAGATGACACACGTATCCATGGCCTCTGAACGATGGCTCCATTACAGGTAATGATTCAGCTGTTCAATAACAATTCAATCCAGCTGTAACTGTGCATTTCCTTCCTTCCCTCCCTCCCACTTCTGGCTTCTCTCCCCCATAGTCCTCCCGTGGAACTGAACAGTGCTGCGAACATCTTCGAATCTTGTGCCATGGTGCAGCCCGCAGCACCCTCTCATCTGCTCTGTGCCATGGATGCTAGCGCCATTCCCCAAAACCCAGGTACCTTCAGCCAGCTCAGGGAGACCATACTCATTGTGTGTAAGCACCTCGCTTTTATTTAATAACGTTCCTTAAAGTGAATTGTTTTACTATCGCAAAAACATTTCCAACTTATTTGCAGCCACACTTTTTCACAACATCTCCATTTACCTCCCCCAACTTCTACCATTCATATGAAACTTGTAAACCTACTGGGAATTTTGCACCAGACAAATTTTTTGCCAAGTTTCCACAGGCAGTACCCTTTGACCGCCACCCCCGGTGATAGCTGACCCACGTGGCATTCCCCGTGAGCAGCCAAACGCCACTCCCCCCGCTGCCCCCCCCCAGCGCCGGGCCATCACTCCTCCACACGATGACCATTGCCAGCTCTAATGAGTTGCAGTTGGCTCTGGCTCTGCTGCGATGGATGGGCTCCACCACAGAGAAATGCCCGTTTGCTGCTCATAAACCTTCCAGCTGGATCCTTCTAGAAAATGGCAGCAAAGAGAGTTACATTACTGAGGATTTTTTCACTGTCTGCCCTTTCCCTGCTTGCCCATCATTACTTCTGCTTTCAAAGTAGAAAACTGGATTCTGTACGCTTTAGCTACGGTTTGATGCAGAGGATATGAACTTCTCCTGGTGCTGTGCACATAGCAAGTGGAGTAAATTAATGGGTAATTCCCGTTATTTAGCTCTCAACTGATTCTGGAATGAGAAATAGATGAGTTGATGACTAGAATGATGAACAGAAAGACAGGCTGATGCAATATTTTCAAATAAAGCAGGTTTACAATGAAATTTTCTTTGACAAATAAATCTTCTCCAAAGGAGACTGAGGACTGGATTTACCTGTACTGGTTAGCACAGATATTAGTTGGGTTTGCCCCATCATTGTCTGCAGACATTACAGGGAAACAGACTGTATAAATGTATCTGTGAACTCCAGAATTTTGATTCTGTCAGAAAGTGCACTGAGCAAAAACTACATTATCTCAGCAGCTCTCATGGAGCTATGCTTAGAGAAGCTGTCTGAGGATCTTGTCTGGGAGACTGAAATTAATATGAACAGATTGTTGTAAGGAACTACAAAATCTAACCTGTCGGAGAGTCTAAGCTCTTAACATTTTCATTTCTTCATTTCTGGAATGTTATATTTTTGGGTTTTTTTCAAACAGTGAGAAAAACAATATTAAATTGTCATTACTGATAGTAAAATCTCACACCAATAACTTTACATGACATCTCTTAATCTCTTTACTTGAAAACAAACTCTACCTTACTTACATTAATTTCACCAAAGTGAATTAATGTCTTCAGATGTGTCCATCTATCAGGAGTTTTCAGACTTGGGGACTGAATATCTACAACAGCACAAAAGTGAGTTTTAAAAGTATTCTGTAAATCTGGGGGAAGAAGTGGGCACTTCTGAAAACTTTTTTCTTTCCCTTTGAGGTATCTATTTTCAAGGCATTCAGGGGTAATCCTGCCTCATCGTTGGGAAGATCAGAGTTGCCTTCTCTCTGACAGAGAATTGCCCCAGGTAGTTCAGGATACAGAAACAGATTAGTTGTGTGGATAAAGCATGCTCAGCCCTCACTTGAGTATGATTGTACGATAATGGCATGTTTTGGCACTTTTGACAGCTGAGGTATTTCATTAAAATAACATTTGAATTCAAGTAACTTCAACCATTAAATTCAGTGTATTATTTACTTCCCAGTTAGAGCTGACACAGATCTCAGCGTCGGGTGTTACTGCATCATTTTGCAATTATTTCTCTTGACAGGTTGAAGGTGGCTTCGTGCATGATAAATATTTAGTGACTTTTTTCTCTTTTCATTTGATTATATCATCATTCTGCTTGATGGGGAGACTGATACTTACCAAAAGCCAGACCATCACTCTTTGGACTCAGAGTCACTATGACTTTTTGAGCAGGAGCTCCAACCCTTGGCCAGGCTGCTCAAAACTCCCTGCTTCCCTCATCTCACCCCTGCTTCCTCCAGCGCCACCCATCAGAAACTTGAAGACAATCTCTACCAACAGGCATTTTTGCTTAAATATTTTCCATTTCTCCTCTGTATTAAAAATGAGAAATCTGTGACAGCAATTAAAATACTTTCACCTTTCCTTTGCAGTCTTTGCTTGGACTTTGATTTTATTCTTTCCATAGTCATTTATGCTTCTCGTGAGGGTCTGATCATCTCCTTTGCAGCGAATACACGTGCAGGTTTGTGCGATGCTCACTTGGTGGGTGGGCAAGCTCCTGCTCCCTCCAGAAGCCAGCTCAGCATTTTTATACATAACAAAGTCCATTTCCACCAGTTTTAAGACATTTTAAGGTTTTCATGATATTCCTAAGCTACGACTAAAAATGAAGTAATTTCAGAGCTCCTGAAGTGCAAAGGCTCATGCCTTGGTGAACACGATTCCCCGGGAAACATGGAACAGATGCTCTGTGGGACCGTCATGCAAGGGGGGAGCAGATCACAGCCGATGTCTTTGGATGCTGATTGCTCCCACATCAGAAGGACGGCTTTCACCACATCGTTGGAAATGATCCTACCACAGCATTAGCATCCCAAAAATTTCCATCTCCATCCAGAGGCGCACGAGCCACCCAAGCAGGTATTGTACTGGTTGACATGGGTGCTGATAATGGAGCTGAATATCACCTTGGTGGCTTTATCCAGTAGCTTATAAAAAAAATAACTGGCCCGTGTCTGTTTGCAGCACCAGATAGCCAGGTCAGGATGATGGGTGCTTTCCTCAGTGCCTCACTGGTCCTATTTATCCTCCATCAGATCCACATATCAAAGCTGGCTTCAACTGGCAACTGGATTTCCATGTTAGTCCAGGGCTGATCTGAAAATAGGAAGGTAAGGAAAAAATAGAACAGAACAGTAGGAAAAAATCTAATCTGAGGAAAACAGCGAGAACAAACCTGGGAAAGAAAAGTGACAAAGTACATCAGTTAACAGGAGCCTTTGTCACAGTGTGATGCAGCTGGAGCAGTAAGTCCCAACAGTCATCTTAAATGTCACATTCCCAACCAGCTCCATTTCAATAGTGAAATCCAGGCACTTCTTAACAAGCTCAACAAAGGGGGATGCAGGCTCTAATCACCTGCACTGCCCTTCTGGAGAAAAACAGTGGGATTTTCTTTACAAAACTTCCCTGGTACCTTGAACAACTGTAGGCTCCGAGGCTCCATCCCATCCTCACAGGGACACGGGGACCCTACAGCCATGGTGGGACCAGCTTGGCTCAGGCTGGGGAACATGGTCCCAGCATCCTCCTGTACCACCTGCCATAGCATCAAGTCCTCCTCCTAGACCAGGTGTAGGCTGATCACCTCAAACAAGCGAGGGCAACTAGAAACACCATCAGAGGATGGACAGCTGCAAAGAGAAGGAAACTGTACGTACATTGCCTTTTTTTTTTTTTTTTACTTTTCTTTTAAATAAATGAACCATCAGCCCATTGACTAGCATGAGGGCAGAAGAGTCACAACTTGGTCCACATCCCAAACCTGGTTAATAGGATCTGAACTGAAACACTGTCAGCCATCACAGCCATTTGCTGCAAAACAGCTAAATGCCTAGCAACAACTTCCAGCCTACAAAGCACGAGTTGAAGGTGAAGAAAAGCTGGAAGAGTCAGATATGCTGCTAGAAACCTCAGGATCAGGGGAGAAGCTAAACGTGCAGCGCCACGTATAGCTACATCCGAGAGCGATGCCCGGACCCAACTGTGGGCAGAGCTTCCGCAGGGAGCGGGGAAGGAGATGGAGATGCAGCAGGGACAGCTGCTGCCTTTTCATTTGCAGAATGAGATGGGTTTTTAAATACTAAGAGACAGATGAGGCCGTGTCGGCACTTCTTGATTTGGGGGCGAGGGCACGTTTCGCAGTCACCGGTGTCTGTAGAGCTGTTTGGGTAAAGGCCAAGGGCTCTGTTTGGATAAAACAAGCTGCTTGCAGCATACCCAAGATCACAAAATCAGAGAAGAAAAGAACTGCAAGCCCCAATTTTAAGGATATGCCATTGAACAACAGGCTCATACTAGACAGCACATCAATTCCTGTTTAAAATTGGTGTAAATCTAGAGAAAATCCCTTCTAACTCATAGCATGTTCTGGATCTGCCCAAGGATAAAGGAGTGAATAAAGCCTGACCCATCATCAGGGATTTAATTTGTCCCAGCAGTCGCTCCTGAGGCCAGGGCAGTTTGCTCCAGCTATGGGTCTTCCCCTTTGCTTTTCTTATCTACAGGATTTGGCAGTAGTGTGCTGAGAAGATAGCTTGTTATTAGTAATCATTATACCCTGGGCTGCAGTTTTGTTCCTAAGAGACCAGAAGAAGTTATCCAGCCATCGGCTATCTCCATCTCCTTCCCTGGGAGCATGCTAAATCTTTGCAGAAAAATAATATGCTATTAAACGTGACATTAATTAAGTGAAGGGTAATCATTACTTTCTCCTATATTGAGAACTTTGAAGATCTCTACCATATGTTTAGGCTTCCCTTTCTCTTATAACTCGACAGTAAAAACCCTGCATAATTTACAAGTGCTAATAAAAATGCATAACTGTTTTCATAATTGTTGAAAACTTACAGCACAATCAAATTTACAGCACAATCAGATCATTGAGGGAGCAACAGTTTCACAGCAATTTTTGATGCTGGCATTTCCATTTTTAAAATTACATTTATCATAAATGTATGTGTTTTTATTGTAATGGATGAGCACGTCAAAACTCAATACTAACATGAAATTACTAGCATTGCTTTTGTCCTTTTTTGGAGTAAAACTTTTGTTTGAAATTGAATTTATTAACTTATTATTCAAAGCTTGATCTATTTAAAGTGGGCAGAGGTGAAAGCTTGGCATTTTTGTCCTAGATGTTGCAGGAAATTGTGGCTTTTTCACATTACTTACCAAGCGTCCTTCCCATGGCACAAGACATAGCTTTGCCTTGTTTTTCTCAAGTAGAGAGATTTTGAATTTGCCTTTTAAAAAATATTATGTAGCCACATTTCCTCTTCCAAGCTTGCTTTGTTTCCAGCTCAGGCCAGTGCTTAGCTTTATACTAAGTCCTTCAACCCAGACAGGAGGGGAATGGCAGACCTGCTCCTTCCAACCAGCGTTTATATGAATATAAACACGTGTAGCTGATTTCTCTGACATTCCCCAGCCAAGGGACAAGATCAGAGTTGCAATATAAACAATAATAGTAATTTGGACAAGGTAATAGATTCAAATTCATATTACAAATGTGTATTAATAGCAAAATAAACCACCTCATTTTACAGGAATGTTAGGATTATTTAGCATTATGGCATCAGATATTTCTACTGAAATGCTGGTGGTTTCATGGAGCAGGGTCATTTCTGTACCAGTGAAGTGACCATGCCAGGGTGATAGGAGCCTCCAGGAGAGAAGGGAGATGACGGGGAGTGGGTGGCCATGTCATGCATGGCAGGAGGGGTTGGTGAAGGTAAGCATCTCCACCTGCACACCCAGGGCCAGGGCTGCAGGACCACGTCACTCTGGGCAAAACAGGGTTTGATATCAGAAATCTCCCATTTCTGGAAAGCAGAGCCACTCGTGGAGGTATAAGGGGACTGTTCAGCTGCCTATCCAGCGCTTTGGTAATAAAACTTCAAACCAATCAATAGCTGGTGAAAAAGACCACAAACTGCAAAAGCAGAAATGTTTCCCCAAAAAATTTGCAAGGGAGACATCCTGGCAGGGTGATGCAGAGCTCCTGCCCTGGACACCCACCACCTCACCAGCCCCAGCAGGATCCCAACCAGAAAGCATGTTGTAGGCTTCAAATACTCCAAGATAGTGCCGCATGTAGACAAAGAAAGAACAGTCTCCTTTAGGATCAAACCAGAAAGGAAACCTTACACCAAGGGTGCACATGGCAGCCTCCCTGATGGCTACAGATAAAATCCCAAAAGAGAGAAAAGCAACTAATTATATCTGGAATGTCTCACTAGGGACAAAAGAGATGACATTGATCCCAGCAGCTACATCCCAAATTCCCGAGGACTATGGGAAACAGCCCAAAATTCACACTCCACCAAACAGCAGCCCAATCCCGAGCAGAAACTGCACGCATTAAAAAGCAAATACAGTCCAAACATTATGCCAAGAGCATGTCTTTCAGCCCCTTCTCTTCATGTGGTTTCACTTGCTTTTCAACAAAAAAATTATAAATAAACTGCTGCCATTATGTAGGAAATGTCCCCAGGTTGAGCTGCTGCTCCGTCCATGGGATCTAAGTGCCATCTTGTGTTCACACGCTGCATTTCAGGGGAGCTTTTCCTCTCAAAACACCAGCTCCTGCATGCCATGGAAACATTTGTAGAGGGTTTTGGGTCTTTTAATGCTGAATTAATTGCATACTGAAATGCCAGCAAAGCCATTTAGTAATAAATACAGCTGCACGTTTTATAAACATGAACTGCTTACGCAATAGATTCTTGGTGCTTACATTAAGCGACCACTGTAAAACCCACTTCCATCCCAACCCCTCCTGTTGGAGCAGGTGTGACTGGGCTGGTCATCACCATCCTCATTCCTCTACCCACTGCACAAGAGGATGACTCTCCGTGTAATTAGAGTTGTGTGAAATTTTTATTTTGCAGATGGGAACCAGGGGAAGCCAGAGGGAGTTGGAAATTGTAGGTTTGTGGAAAAAAAATTATGGGTTTATAACAATGAACTGCTCAGGAATTAAAGTCAGGGTTCCTGGAAAGGCACAGCTGAGATAAATTAAAAACTTGGAAAAGTTGAATTGTTTATCTTGAGATGTTCATAATGGTATATGAGAAAACTTACAGTATTTAATAATTAAGCTATATTTTAAAAGCAAAAGAGAGAGAAAATTAAAACAGAGTTCAGTTTTTCAGTGGGGATTAAAGCAAATACTTTAGTCAACCCCAAATGATTAGATTTCTTCTTAGTTTTGCCAAAATACTAGCCTATGGCTATCTTGGAACGATATTTTATTTCCTTCAGTGTGGACACCAAACTTAAAAATGCCTTTGTTATCACAACACTAATAAACATATTCATTTTCTAATGTCTATTCTTCTCTCTTTATATTGAGTATGAAAATCTCACATGAACAGAAGTGATTTCCAATGCCATACATACACATGCGTGGACCTGACAGCCCATCCTCCCGCCTCCCTTCACCTTCCCCACATGCAGTATAGTGAATGTTATTACTGCATTTTTAAGAAATCAATGTACAGCACAAAACCTTTCCTCGCTAGCTTACTGTAGAAGTTAGAAGTGAAGAGTCCTTCCACATTCACTGTGTTCACGGTGCCCACGTCCATATGTTTGGTGACCCTGGTCATGGTGCTCCCCGGACTCAGCCAGCAGCCATGGGCATCAGAATGACAACCCCAAATCGGAACTCCCTTTTCCCCTCAAATTACCGATAAAAGTTATCACTATCTCATGAACAAACTGGAAATCTAATGCTCTGACCAAGTGCACAGAAACACTATTTTTGGAAAAAGTGCAGTACTAGGCAGGTCTGTATACCCTCATTTATCAGGCAAGCTCTCTGCTTGCTTATTTACAGTTGATTATTTAACAAACTATCAGAAAGATCTTTCTTCTCCTAATAAATACAGACTTGCATCAAATCCATCTCCAGAAGGACAGGAAGGGAACCAAGACTGATGTCAGGACAGACATCACTGCATGATAGTCTTATGCCTATGTCATGCATAATAAGAGATCAGAAGATGTTCATGGTCCCTTTTTAATGAATTTATTAAAGTTTCAGATTTATGGAAAAATAAAAGAAAACACAAATAAAAAAATATGGAAAAACCATTCACTACACACAGTCTTATAAAGTCTCCTGAAAACCATTGGCAGTTACATATTTTAGTGTAGGACCATTTCTCAAAGGGTACAAGATATGTCCTTCAGGCTGAGTCACCTGAAGTCCCAGTCCTTGTGCACATGCTTGTATTTTGGTTCTATAGCTTTGCCTTTTTATACACCACAGCCTGCAGCTACGGGCGGTAGAGTGCTATTACCAAGCACAATGCTATGTCTCAGCATATCAGACAAGGTTTGGGCCAAGACCTACTGAAACAAATGGAAAGGCTCCCTCTGATTAACATGGCTTTTGCATCAGGCGCATGTCTCTCTAGGTTTCACAAGCTTCCAGACACGGCTCACTTTTGTGACCCCAGCAAGTATTTATTCCCTCCACAAATCAGGTATTTTGCTCTCGATAATACAAGATCAACAGGCGAAAGTCCACTGGAGGAGCCATGCAGTGTCAATGTTTCCTTTCAGACACAAAAGCACCTTTCTTGTAAAGAAACGGCACTTAGAGTTGCATCCAACTTCATCTCAGGTCAGCAACAATATCCCCGTAAAATTGGCACCTCACCGTGGGAGAGAGTGCAATGTTTCATGGAGAGGAGGGAGCTAGGGAATGGGCGATGGCAATCAGACTGGCAGTTGCTTATTAAAAGAGAAGAGCTTTTACGGTTATTTTTCCACTTCTCAGGAACTCGGTTCCTATTTATCAGCCAAGCTGTTAAACACAGATGCTGTAACCCTCTCTGGGCTCACACAGGGCATGGTAGGAGCGCGAGAGCCACGTAGATATACACAAACACCCAACAGAGGAGTAAGAGATTCACCACAGCACTGGACCCAGCAGTGGCACAGAATGGGAAGATGAAAAATCAACTGAATAAAGGAAATTCAGACTGAATAGGAGAGAAACAACAATAATATGAAATAGTCTGGAAAAACAAAAGAGATCCCATTGTCCGGATGCAACGAGTGGAAGAGCGTACAATGGTTTGTGCAATAACATGGGAATGGATGAGACTAAATAATAAAGTTTTCAGCATTGGTTGCAGAAATCATACTGTCTACAGAAGTTGTTATCTCTGTTCCAGAGCTACTGTACTTGGACTGGACAGCTTTTTTTTATCTTTGTTGGCTTACGTCTTGATGGCTCAGTCGGACCAAGCAAGTCCTGGACTACATGCAATATCTAAGAGTCAAGATGCGAACCAGTTCCTGGGTATTCAGCTAGTGCAGGAGCATGATGTGAAATCATCTTTCAATATAGCTTCAACTTCAGTGAAGAGGTTGATCAAGTTAAGAGCATTTCAGACTGGAAAAAACCATTCAACTTTATACTTTACTGCTTTCTTCACTCCTAATTGAAAACATAATGCATAATAGGTATGCTATGGTTCTAAAAACTACATATCAGGACTAGTAGTAATAGGTCCATAAAAAACAATTAGCAGAAATAAGAGAATTGAGTTGAATTCAAAATCCACACATACAAAAATACGCCACATAGGGTGTCCTGTACTGAGATGCAATTTCTTTGCTGTTTCTCCCTACTCTACATACTGTTTTCTCTCATACGTTGTGTATGTATGTAAAGAATATATCTCTAATTTTACTTACCCGTAACTGATAAACTTCATAAACTAACAGATATTGCATGTTTTCCTGTCAATAAGGTCAGAACAACCCCGAACAATCAAATTTCCATAAAAATCCCCATTGAAGTGCCCTTCCTCAGGGGCTTCCAGGAGCTGCAGGTCGAGGCAATAACATTTCATTCAGCGGAGCTAAAGTAATGCAGACTTACCAGAGATCTCTTACATTTTCTTTCCCTATAACCTGAATGAAATTAGACTGAACCCAAGGAAAGTTTTAAAATAGAAATGAAGACAAATCTGCAAATTGTTTTTGCACAGGCTTCATTGAGCATGCAAGTCACTAAGTAATAGTTGTTGGAATACTGTCTGTTAAAAGACCAAACACAACCAGAGACTTACGGCTACCACACATTTTTCAAGAAAAAGTATCTGTAGTGTTTGCTTCGGACCCTTTAATCTTTTACCTCTGTAGAAAAGAGGTTTCCTCTCTGTGTACATACCCAATACAATAATAAACCTTTCCATCTTGGAAAAAAAAGACTTACAATTAATCCTTAATCCTTTTAATAGTCCTTCTAAAGCAAATGAAGTCTCTGGGGATTAAAGTAGTGCTTGTTACTCACTTTGCAAGGTCACAAACACACGTTAGGTTAATGGCAATTAATCGTTGAAGAATGTGTGTTTCCAGTGCAGCTATTTATGTGCCTCTGTGCACATTTCCAGGGGGTGCATAACCGAATATTTCCATTGTGGATACCCCCTCCCAATGAGAAATCAGGAAAACGTTTGAAATTCCATGAAGATGCTGAACAGCATTGATTAGTGCAACAGCACTTGTTATCAGCTTGCTGTGAGCAGTACACAGGGTTCAGTTTTGGTAATAATAATCCCATCACTCCTTTGCCGAGAACAGGTGCCCCAGATATGTTTCATTCTATTTTCCTCCTAATTCTGCCAAAATGAAGCTCCACGGTATCTGCCTCTGAGTCGCAGTGACAGACTGACAGGTGTTGTCAGCGAGGTGCCTAACGACTGCGAGATTTGTTTGTCTTTTAATGGAACTCAATAAGGCATAAAAGCAAGACAAAGCAGCAGCATGTGCAGCTCGAGGAAGCCTTTGGCAAGTCAGCCTTGCAAAATGTAAAACCCCCGAATATTTTGATTAGGCAATAAAGAGCATTGTCTATACAGTTGTCTTTTAATATGCTGTCACGGACCTGATTACTTATCACCGCTACCAAACTTGCACGTTGGGGTTTATGCTCAGTGATCTTCAGCGTAAAGCCACTTCAGCACAGAGCTGTGGCTCAGCATCTAGCTACCGGTCCATTCAAGCATTTGTTTTGCATAAAGAAAATGCTGATTAAAAAGGTAATAACTCCTCCTTCTAGCCTTCCACAAGCTTATTGACAGTAATAAACTCTAGTTCATAACCATATGGCTTTCATTGTAAATAAAGAAAAAAAGCAGCAGATAGCATTATCTGTCTACTTGAAAATAAAAGAAAACTAAATTACAACTGTTCCTGCACAGTTATAATATTCTCAGGACTAATGAATCTCCAGCCATTTCACGTCACCTGCAAGAACAGGTTGTCCCAAAGGGGACAAAGTCCAACAGCGGTTCCCATGCCTGGAGATCAGCCATGCAGGCAGAGGTTAAGGGCATAACTGCACAAGCATTTGGCAGCACATAAATGCAGCCGTTTGCTGCAAGAAATGAAGATTTCTCTTCTCCTCTGCACAACAAAATGGCACAGTCCTTCCCCCAAAACATTTCCACTTATAGGGCATATCGGTTCCCCTTCATCCAGCTATTCCCCTCCATGCATCAGTAAAATGACTTGGCTCTGCTCAGGGTTTTGCTCACAGAATGTTGCTCACAACGTTGTTGTAGTCGTGACCCGTGATGGGTTCCTGCACCATTTTAATCCCACCTGCCAGAAGAGTCAGAAATTCAGGCAGCTGCACCATGCCCTTGGTGAGTTGCATGGATTGGGCAGTTGTATCGCCCTTTCACCAGGCCGGCCTTCACTTCCATTTAGGGTTGTAACACGTTGAAGAAAATCATGCTTTACCTTACTGGACAGTCAAATTTACCACTATATTTATTCTTTCTGTTCACGAATGTTAGATTTTCACATGAATTAATATTCTAATAAAGGAAAATCCTAACACATTGTTGAAGCTCAGGAGCAAAGCAATAAGCATCATTCTTTGATATCAAGATATCAAAGAGGCTTATAAATACATTTTCCCGTTATCTATTGCCTTTTAAGTCTTCTTTTTTGTCTTTTTTAAGTAAAACTCACATTTAAACTCCAAATTATCAGCTGCTCTTCCCACCGAAGCAGTAAGGGTGGACAGGAATCAGCAGCTATATTCAGTCTTGTGAAGGGAACCAGTTTCACAGGAAATCAGTGTATTCTCCGAAGGAAAGAATGGATGAAAAGAAGAAACCTGCACAATAGATGGTAAAGAAAATCCTTGTTATTCCTAATACATAGCAAACCTTGTTCAATAGCTTGCCTGTGTGAAAAGTTAAATGTGACCTTTGTGTTTCTGCCAAGGTCGGCGAATGCTAGTCATGCAAGTTAAAGTTGCCTGAGGTCTTTTTTACCTTACACAGCAAAAAAAATCATTTAAGAAATCTTAAAACATTAGAAAAAAGAAGAGGTGCAAGTTGAACAGTTTGGGCCAGCTGACTTTAATTCTTCCCTACTCTGAGATCCATCACTTGGGAATTCTTTCTTTTCAGGGTTGGAAATGCAAGTTTGCACAGATTTTGGAAGCCACTTCCCAAGGACACAATCCTGCCCAGGACTCTGCTCCAAGCCAGCCCTTTCCTCAATCACCTGCCTCTGCTTCAGGCCAGTGTTTATCCCGCTGGAAAAAGAGGAACAATTCCTGTGCTTAAGTCTCTTTTCAGCACAGAGAGAAGTAGTACATGAATAACTGACCAGTTCAGAATCTGCCAAGTTTTCTGTGCTTTTTACTATCTGCCTAAAAGTGATTTATCAAAGTGCAAACAGAAAAATGGGCAATTCAATCAGGTAACTTTCACCATCATAAAATTTGAATGGGACAACTTGCATGGGAAAATAAGAACCTCTAAGTGCTGTTGCTCATCCCTCAAGCTTACCCTGACCCAAACCCTTTTTATTTAAGGTTCAAAGTCTGATAAAGTGGGGGGTTTTGTTGGTTTTTTTTTTCTCTTTCAGATTCTGGCTGAGATCAGAAGATGATGAGCTGAAATACTACTGTGGACTGAAATAAAAGTGCCATCACATTTTTCTGAGAGAGGTAGTTATCATAAGGTTGCAAGCCTAATTCATACTTACGAGACGTTTAGATAAGCTTGCAACAAGCAAGAAAGCTTTTGGGTGCCTGCTACTACCTAAAGTGAACCTGAATTCAAAATATGTAAAGGTAAAATGTGTAAAGTTTCTTACTAAAAAATTGTGCAGCATTTTTATTTTGGACTCACCATCAAATTCCATGAAAGTGCATCTTAACTGGAACTGAACTTCAGAAATCCATGCGTGGAGGTAAAGAAAATACAGGCAGACACTCCTATCACTATATCATATCAGCCCTTTAGATAATGAAGCTTTTATGGATGGGTTTATCATGACTTCCAGAGCATTTCCAAGGTTCTTCCTTCTCTTGACCTTGGCACTGATGAATTCCTCTTATCTGTACCTTACAATCATTTCCTTCTTTGCCTATTGCAATCCCATCATTTATGGGCTTCCTATTTTTAGGGAGAGTAGGTTATAACTCAGCCATAAAATTTTCCTCCAGATCAGCCACAGAACAGATTCTCAGACTGAAAACAGTTTTAAAGAAACATTAAAGAAATTTGTGGATGTTTTAAGTTAAAGTTGACTAGCTTCAAAAGTATTTTTTTACTTCTAGGACTCAAAGAAGCTATTGACTTTTTTTTAATGAAATCATGCAGATCAACTAAGTTCTTTCTAACAATAAATTAAAGTTGAAAATGTTAGATCAAAGGTAACCCCTGGAAATCCTTTTCTAGGTTTTCTTTTCTTCAGACAGCATTTCATATTTCCCTATTACATTGCATTTGTATTGAGATAATACCAAGAACAGTTGGGAAGAAAGCTTAGCAGCATTTATGACAAAGACCAGATAATATTTTTCCACTTGAACATTTCCATATGGCTCAGAAGGACATGATATTTAGACACAGTTGGTCAAATCCTGATTTGTTACCCTGTGGAAACATTCACTGATGTGATTGAACTCCATCCCACCTGTGCCCGGATGCTGCCACCTCCATCAAGCCTCTCCCCAGTGATGTGCTATTTTGAGTGCAAAGAGAGGAACATATTTTGCTCTTCCAGGACTTGGTTCTCTTCATCTGAAAACTAGGGGAGCTGGGGTTTGTTTTCAGCAAAGTTCCTGGGGTTTGCAGTATATTTAGAGGCAATCTGCAAACACTGACGTGTTCACAGGCTGATCCTGCAGTGCTGCCTGCTGTCTGCAATCACTATTCCCACCTCAGAACGGCCTTCATTTGCACCCGTTAGACTCAACAAGTCGGATATAATCACAACATGTTGGGTCTCCATTGCTCTCCTAATTTAAAATATTTCCAGCTTATTGCTAGTTTCATAGAATATTGTGTTTTCTTCAAACATCTTCTGGAGGAATCGTGTCATAGTGGAAGAGTCTTAGTTCATATTTAAACAAAGTCTAACCTGCAGAGTGATTGGGAAAAAGACTGAAAATCCAAACCCTAAAGGCTACAAACTTGAACCTATTTTAATGTCCAAGAATTAAAAACTGATTCTCATGATTTTAAATATCTCTGATGATACAAGAGCATTTTCCACATTTAGAATCGTAGACCAGCCCAGGTTAGGAGGGACCTTAGAAGATCATCTGATCCAACCTTTCATGGGAAATGGAACCTAGGTAAGATTTTCTACCACCATGTCCAATCACATCTTTAAAACCTCCAGTGATGGAGACTCTCCACAATTTACAATTAGCAAAACAAAATGATTACCGAAGTGGAGAGGTACGCTTTTGATTAGGTAATGTGATACCATCTTCAAAGAAAGCAATGTAACACTGTAAGGCCTTGTCAAAAGTGCATCTCATATCAAAGTAAATTCTGTTCAAAACCCAAAAAGAGAAAATGGGATTGAAATGAGAACTTCGTTGGTATAGGAATCATTGTTTTCTGCTTAGGTGTATAACATGGAAAGTGCAGAATGGGATGCTAGTAGACAACAGGAGGCTAAATTAAGTAAAACATATGCTGACTACACATCACATACATTTCTAATCATGGCACTTAAAGCAGTTAGCCTATTCCACAGCATGACCTGTACCACTGGTGCTATGCATGTACTCATTTACTAATGGCAGATGCTGTAAGTATCTGCGTGTGTATCTAGTAGACCAAATACAATAACTTTCACGTAGAATCATAGAGTGGTTTGGGTTGGAAGGGACCTTAAAGATCACCTAGTCCCAACCCCCTGCCATGGGCAGGGGCACCTTCCACCAGACCAGGTTGCT
>JAVJGG010000085.1:40305529-40323180 GCA_035590195.1 Aviceda cuculoides
GCAGGGACACCTTCCACCAGACCAGGTTGCTCCAAGCCCCGTCCAACCTGGCCTGGAACACTGCCAGGGATGGGGCATCCACAGCTTCTTTGGGCAACCTGTCCCAGGGCCTCACCACCCTCACAGGGAAGAACTTCTTCCTTACATCTGATCTAAATCTACCCTCTTCCAGTTTAAAGCCATTACCCCTTGTCCTATCACTATATACCCCTGTAAAAAGTCTCTCTCTAGCCTTCTTCTAGGCTCTCTTTAGGTACTGGAAGGTTGCTTATTATTGGTCGAGTTTTGGTATGTATGAAAAGATAACTTTTTTTTTTCCTTGCAGTAGGAATAAGGTACAAGCTTTGCTCCTACTATAGAAAGAGCTAATTTTACATTGAAGAACACAAGCTTGCTAACTCCTTTTTCACTGTTGAAGATTATATTATGTTTCTTGATTGGACACTTCACAGAGTAGAAAACTTGCTAATGTTTAAGAGTAGAAACCTCTTTCTGTATTGATTTCCATTATTTGGACTAGACTGAGTTTAGATTTGAGTTTAAAAAAAAAAAGATTTCAAATGGATGATTTGAACTCTGTCCACTTTTTCACTGGAGGCACTGTACGTCCTGCATTTCAGGATCATTAGGGGCTCAAGAAATGATGCATCAGAAGCTAAGACTTGAACCATATTCAGCCACATATCCATGAATAAGCATTGTTATTTTTTGTCAAAAACTCAGTCATAATTTCCTTTGAACGGATCTCGACAGTCTTTTCTCTATTTTATCCCATTCTTCAGTGTTGCTTCTAATGGATTATGTCAGTCACTCCATGCTAAAGTTTAGAAAGCGAGTTTCTGTAGCTAAAGCAAAAGAACACAAAAACATTCACATGCTGAGCTGAATACAAGAAAAATACAGCCCAAGGAACTTTAATAAAGAACTGCACTCCAAAACCATTATTTTTATACTTAACTAGGGCTTCATAATGTCATTAAAAATTTAGGTCAAGCTCATGATGTCCAAAGGTTCTCAAGCAATACAAGGATAAAATTATCTGCCAGTAATTTATGTCCACCAGTGGGTAGCAGCAGGTAGCAGTTAATTGAAAAGTGGCTTATCTCTAATTATTCTTCTATATCCTCCTTACTAGCCATATTAGAGTGAATACACAAAAAACATACTTAAATACTTCTGAGTCTGATGTAAAAAGAATATTTGGAAATGGTGATACTTTTATTTTAATCCATGTTTTGCACAAGAAGCTCTGCAAAATCCTTTTTTTATGCTATATACATGATGTTTTCTGAGTTATACACAGGACTACACATTTCATGATGTTTCTCCCACAAATAAAATTTAATTCAACTGTATCTTTTTTTGTTTCTACTATTCTACTTTCTGAGTTAGATTCTTTCCGTTTTTTCTGAAAAGAAAAAAAAAAAGTGGGTTTATGGCTTGAGGTATTGCAGCTAGTTATGAGTAACTCAGAGATGCTCCACAGCTTCTAAAACTACAAAACTATTCTTGGCCTTTCTGTGAATTTCTTTGGAGACTGGGGACATTTTGATCCATCAGCAGCAGATGGCCCTTAGCTACAGAAGTGATACCGACACAGAGTTTCACATTTCATTATTGCAAAGTTCAGGTCTAAGAAATTGCTTTTTTCCTTGTTAGGAAGAGCTATAGCTTCTCCTTAACCACACTAGCCCCAAGACCAACAGTATATCACTTCATTACAGCTGCTCCTTCATTCACGAGGTTCGGTTTCCAGAATATACTGCCCACAACGACAACAGCATTTTAATATTCTCTTGGCGTCTCCACACTGGGGAGAGGTGGCGGCAGCCGCCTGTGACAAGGGAGCAGCTCTTGGATGGCCTCTGGTTTGCCAAACAAACACGAGAAGATGATGTGGGACCTTCTCAATCAGGAAAATGCCTTATGAGTGCCACATAGAGCAAATGCTTAGAAACAAAATAGGAAAATTTTCAGTCTGTTGAAGCAAGCTGCACAGCTTTTTCAGGAAAACGGAAAAGAATCAGCAAAATCACCAGTAAAGCAAAGATCATCTAAGAAAATCACCACCAAGGCAGCTCTGCTTTTCCCCGAACCATTTACGTGAACATTACATCTCATCCTACGAGCTGGAGGGAGGAAGCTGCCTTAATTATACCAAGCGAATCTCCTTTTCAGCATTTCTTGAACAAGTCCTCCGGCCAGGGCTACCCCAGAAATCCCCTCCAAGATCCTCCCATGCTCCACTGTGGCTGTGGCCAAGGCTCAGCCCCGCTTGGTGTCAGCAATGAATCCCCCCCGCCTGACTCAATGCAATATGCAATGCCTAATGCTGGAGCAAAAATATTACTCTGCTGAAGTTTACCCAGCAAAGGCAGAAAGATTTCCCCTCCCGTGCTGAGGGAGAGTTCCCAAGAGAACAGAATGCCAATTAAATGTGGCTTTTCTTTAGTGGATCTGTTTGAACGTAACCTTTGCAGGCTAAGGACTGCTACCGGAGCTAAGCAAAACTGTTTATTCTCAGGCTGCAAAATGAGAGCAAAATTTTGCAACGGCAAACTCTCACGTTTGCTGAGCAAACGCTAAGAGAGGGTCTGAAAACCCTTGCAGGTTTCTGACTAATATTTGCATCCAGAACTCCATTTGATGGTAGCCAAACAGTCTTGCACTTTCCTTGTACCCGTTGATTACGTCTGGTAGCATAAACAGATTTTTCCCATCCATATATATATATAAGTGCTTATCTTAGATCAATATCTCTCTCGATTCATATCTTGACGTGGATTCAAAACTGTAACCCATGTAAAAGTATAAAACAGCCGCAGCAGTTTGAAGTACCATTGTTCTGAGCTAACAAGGGATTAACCAAGGGCCAGAATAGCAATCCTCTACTGAGATACTGCTTTCCTTTACTTGTTAAGTACTAATAGTTATCTACCTATGGTTAATATATATCCCAAAAGGAAACATCAATCTGAGGCAAAGGACCGTGCAGCTGCGCCAGACACAAAACATCCTCAGCCTGAGATGGGCTTCAGCAAAACATGATTTTCCCTTGGTGGGTGGTCCCTATCCCAAAGAGACTTTGGTCTCCCTATCCCCGAGACATCAAGTCTCAGCGTTAAAAGCAATTATATAAATTTAAAAAATATTCAGCTAGTACTGGGAAGAAAGCTACAATAGGATGTGACTTCACCTTCCTGGTGGCCTGGACAGAGCTGAAGGGAAAGCACGGTTGCGGTGACAGGCTTGACGCCCAGGTTTCCTCCTTTCACGTCCCCATGACCTTGACCCAAAGCAGGATGTCGTAGGCAGCAGTGCTGCCTAGACACGTCTCCTGCACTGCCCACCTCCAGCCTCGACTCCCGTTTAGCTCCAGGAGAGCAGAGACAGCCCAGAACACCCTCCATGAAGCCATCGTTGAGCAGCACCTCTAGGAACTGTTGAGGTTCAACAGCAACAGGCGATGCGGCCCAGGGACATCAAAGCCCTTACATCGGAGGGCTCACGCCAGAAATACTTTTGTTGTGGTTGATAAATACTGGGAGCACAAGGGAGGTTAGTCCTATGAACAGAAGAGAAATTAAAAGTCGCTTTAATACAAGGACAATTTTTTCAGCTCTTCTCTAGCAAAACTTTGGGGCAATGACAAAGAGGGAAAACTTTGAGACTGGAAAACAAGATCATATAATGATGCTGAGTTAGCAAGAGCATAAAGCAAAACAAGATAACTGATTTTCCAATTGCATTTAATTTGGAGAATTTAAGACTTAAATAAAGAGAAAATTGTGGAAACTTATTGGAGCCAGAAACCATTAGTAGACTCTAACACTATATTAGTTTAAAGGGATTCTGTCAAGTGCAATTTTAGCGTTTTAAATTTTTTTCCATGTAATTAATGTCCCCGCAACATTAGTTACACTGTCTTTGAAGCTGGAAAATAGTGTTTACTTTCTTATCTTCACTGACATTGCACTTTCCTTCACGTCTTCTATGGAGATATTACACAGTGATCTCGTTTCAGTTATAGTTTAGTTTATTTGTTTATTGGGCACTAGTGTGACCAACAGTATTCCTCATTCTTATGTTCCCAAAGACATGCATGATGCTCTGTAAGCAGACATAGCCTCTCCTGGGTTTTAGGACTCTGATAGGCAGTGAAGAAAATAATCTGGTACCCATTAGAAACACGAGACAACACTTTGTATACCGTTTGTACCAAATCTTTGTTAGCACCATTGGAAAAAGTATTAATGTTAACAAAATTTAGCAATGCCTGAAATCCTCCTGGCCTGTGCCCCCGGCATACATTTTTAGGTCTTACATGATTAAGGTTTACCTCCTTCAGTCTCTCGGACAGATCATAAGGATCTCCATGCGTAGATTTGTGTCAACACAGACATATGCACACGTAGGCATATGCACTTATGTATAAGCCAATCTCTTTATATTACTGAACTTTTGGAAAGGAGTATTATTGACATAACACTCTTGTGGCACAAGACCCACTGCTGCCCTGGGTTTGGGTGCTGGGGGCAGGCAGGAGGGCACCCACCCCCATCAGCTCTGGCTGCAGGAACCAAGCTTTATTACTTGTAGGCTATAGAGCCAAAATGTTGCAATAACCAACATCAGTTTTGCTTCATCTTATTGATTGATCCTAATTTTCCTTTTATTAAAAGCTAACTTCACCATCATTTTAGTCATTGATGGGATATAGAGAATTAAGGAGCAGCTTAACGTGCCTGATTTCAACAAGTTCCCATGCAAAGTTGCTTCATCTGGGGAAATTCTGACTTATCAAGTATGTGCTGTGCTGACAGGAAAGCTGCTAACTCTCCAACTGATGGACCTAAATGTGTCTGAGCAGCAACCCATGGGAGGTGCCAGCTAGTTTTCCCGAGTCAGGGACCAAGTCTTGTAGTTAAATGTGGACATAAATAAGTTTTGCAGTAATTAGCATTCCAAATGGCATGTGGACTTTCTGCCTTTAACACTGCGTTATCACTCTTCTGGTTTTAACATTGCTTTGGGGAAAAATAAAGACCTTGTTATAAAAGACTGCAACATGTGAGATTAAGTTTAATTTCCTTATTTTTGCCATGGACTTGGAGGTCCCTTCAGTATATGATTTAGCTGCTGTATTTAGCTGAGTATTTGTAAAAATGTGTTAACGGAAGTTGTCCTTTCCTTACCATCTTCTCATTAGAGATATTTCATTTCTTGTTATACAATGAGCATACTGGGAGTCTCTGAAATCAGTGTAGGTTTCTGCTACCATGACACACACATGAATTAGCTGTGTTTACATCATCAGATTTAATTACTCGGATAGAAAAACAATCTGAAAAATCTATGGCCACTGTTAGATACAGAATAAAAGCCATTGGTGCTATGTGTACTTGTGCCTGTCGCACTTCAGAAATAGCTGGGCCCCACTAAAACAGATTATTCAAACATCAAGAATTACCCAGGAAAATTATAAGCCTATTTATACTTATGATGCTTTTACGGTACTTAAAGAACCAAAAAAACGCTGTGCCATAAGTTACTACAATTTATCTGCAATAGACTTTTATATCACTTATTTTATAACATCAATTCATACAGACAACTCTCTCAAGAAAAGTTGTTTGAATAGTTTTAAAAATATTTATTCTTCTGGTAATCATTTATTTTATGTACCGCATTTTTAGAGAGCGCTCTCAATTAGAGCTTATTTTATGCTCTATATGCAATACTTTAAGTCTTGTTTGTGCCAAAAAGATCTAAGAAGTGTCTACAAGCAACATATTACTGTAACAGTCCCAACTGCAGCCAGTTTATCGTCTGTCTAAACCACAGTTCTTCCTGTGCAGAAACCGTTGAAGTCAACTGGGCTCCATATGGGCTCTCTGCACTGACCTAAATCTATTCCCACTGATGATAATGGTAAAACTCCCAGGGCCAGTTCTAAGTACTTTTGAAAGTCAGTTTGTAAACACTGGCATTTTAAGGAGCATTTTCCACAGGGTCATATATGGCCTTAGCATTTGCTTTGAGCTAAAACTTGGCATACAAGATTTCTTCACCAGAGAATATTTTCCTGGTAGCAAAACTCAAACTTACTCCTTCCTCTGTTCTTCAAAATTGATGTTGTCAGTTTTGTGCTTTAAGTAAGAAGCAGAGTCTATTAGTTTAAGCGACTTCAGAAAGACTGGCTGAGCTGCTTTAAACATGCACAAAAATTACAAGTCTTCACAGAGGTGACAGGCTCAAATTTTCAGCCACACAGAGAAAATTCTCAGCTGTTTCTATGTCATACGGTCCTATTCCCACACAAGCCTGTGGGCTCAGATATCTTTACCTAAATTTGTATTCCAACAAAGATCAACACTTATCTTCAGAACTTGAGACCACAAATATACCTGCCAGAACAAATCAGAAGCTTGGAGACAATTTTAGCCTGTAGATGGTGAATATGCAAGTGGGGAAAAGATGTCAGCCTGTCTTTTCAAAAATGTCTTTTGTTCTACCTTAGAATTCAGATATTTTAAGAAATTTAAAGATAGCTGAATCTGTACAGTTATTGCCATTGCAACATATCATAAACATACCTTTTTTCTGTCCCATCTATAGCTTGCAAGTCCTTAGTGAGCTTCCTCGAGATGGTGACATACAGACTGGGTTACGGTGTTTAACTACCACACCTTACTACCTGAAAGCCACTAGGTAAGGTAACAGCATTGAGTATTTGCATGTGACTTTAATGTTTGCTATATTTTGAAGATAATTTATCCAATAGCTTCCAAGGGGAAGACCTGCTTACATGGAATTAAATGCCTACTTCCCACAAAAAGGTGACAGCAATAGGATGTTCAGCTCCCATTTACATCTCTGGAAATCTCCACGTTTTCATCTTTTTGAGTGGGGACCTTCACAAGACACCACTTGCGTATGTGACCACCACAGTATCCTAAATTTGAACACTGTTAATATTGCACTGCTTGAACACACTGAAGTTAGTGTTACCCCAGCCTCCCACTACCCGTTCTTGCTCCAGGAGAACCTGCCAGCGCATCAGGACTGCTCGCCTCGCCAGACTCGCCAGCTCGTTGAAAAGCCTGACCAATGAAAACATTTTATTTATCAGTTTTGCAAACCCCAGGGGCACTCAAACCAACTTCAGAATGGAAACCACCCTTCGTTTTTTTTTTTAATCTACCCTCAAACAACAACAAAAATATATATATATATATAATTACAAGTGACATGTTTATGTCTGCAATTGTAATCCATTACTGCAAGCTGCCAAGTGCAGCACACTGCCACGACACACTCCCGTGCGAGGGGCTCTCATCCTCACCGAAGGCTGTAGGAAAGCAGAGTAAGAGCTGATGAAAGTTTGGAGAAAAGCAACAGCAATAAAAACACCCAAAGTATGACTGGAATCCTTTGCAGGAGAGCTTTTATCAAATATTATTTTGAGAGACATGGGAAAGAGGTGGGAGGCTGAGAGTAGTGGTCAAGCCCTGCCTGCAGCTGCAGTGGGAAGGAAACACAGAGCAAAACGTGTTTCACCTACAGCCCTCCATCCCTAATACTAACAAGGTCAGAAAGTTTGTTTAATCAATGGAGGCTACCACAGAAAGAAATAGCCATGTTACGGTATCCAACTCTAGATACATGATTTTTGCATAAATCCCACATTTTCATAGAAAAGTTAAATGATTTCAGCATCTTTGCAGGAGAATAAATTTTCAGGAAGATTCAAGCAACCCAGCAAGGTCTGAGAGACATGAAAGGGGAAAAAAGCATGAAGGAATTCTTATGTTAACTAACCCCCTGACACTGCTGCACTCCAGCCTTGTTACTTCTGCTGGCAGCAGCTCTGCCTCGCATGGAGGGGAATGAGATGGCCAGAAGGGAAAGAAAATGTTACTGAATCACAGAGCTGCGCTAAAACGTTTTTCAAATATCATTTTACAGAAAAAAAGGCAGTTTGGGAGAGGATGAAGATCTTGAAAGATTTGGCTAGAATTAGAAATGGGATATGCTGAGCTAAAGAAACAGCAAAACGCTGAAATATTTCATTTAGATTTATTTTTTTCCAAATGTTTCCATTTTTCATTCCCAAATGACACTGTCCATCACTTCCTAGCAGCCCATCTTCCCAAGCACCACTCAAGTGAGCATGCTTTCTGCCTACGGCAGCAAACTGGGAATTCCCAGGAGCGTTTGAGCACTGCAGGACACGTTGGGGTGGGTGCACGAGCCGTGCTGGACACCCAGAGCTGCTCTGGACTCCATGTAGAGGGATTAAACCAGAAGCAATTACACGTTGCCCACGGGAACGGAGAAGCACTTTTCCACAGCACTTTCGCACAATTGCAATAGTCACAACGCTCATATCCATCTCAACACAGCCTCCGAGGGCTGTACTCGTTAGTCAGTCCCTTCCCATCTCCCAGCAGACTCGAGGAGATGGGCACTGGCCATAGCCAAGAGCAAAACCTCCAACAAGCTTCTTGGAATGGCAGAAGTTGGTCAGGCCAGCAAAGGTGTGAGGTGGCCATTCACAGGCTCTCCAGAAATCCTTCACTAGCACAAGGACTAGGAAAGATCCTAAATATTAAATTTGGGGGTTGTGCAGCACCCAATACAGATATATAATTGCCTTGATTTTTTTGCTTTTAATAACAACAACCGTTTTATTTAGAAACAACTTATTCTGCATTCCCCAAACTTTAAGCCCTTCTATAAAGTTAGGATTGCGTATCTCAATATGTCAAGCAGTGGGGAGTCTGATCTCCAGCAGTGCTTAAAGTTCAAGATACTGCTTTCACTAGTCATTATCCCCAGGTGAGAAGCAATGATAGAGATGACCACCAAGACCTTTAATTTCTAGCCCCAAAACAGTCTTTGCCTGTCAGCTTGCCTGAAGCTGCTGCATCAAACGAAGAGATCAGCTCCTCCATCAGCAGACACGAACATCAGAGCAGGGAACACCCTCGACTGCACTAAGACACGCAGCAGCAATTTTCTTTCAACAAAACCAGAGGACAAGCACTACAGGGCCTGGGTCAAAATAAAACAGTCAGTGAAAGGCACTAAAAAGGCCAGAAAATGAAAATGTTAAAGTTCAGCCTACCCCAAAAAGTCCATTTTCCTGAATCTACTGCTCAGATCACAGCTTAGATTAATAAAAAAAAAACAAAAACAGCATATATACCTCACCTTTATGAGATGCTCAAGCCTTGGCAAGCACAATTCTACTGTTAACTAAATGTTATTCAAATACTAACTCCAGGACACTGTGATGTGCTTTATGTTTCATACTTTTGGGGCAATATATTAATGGTAATTGCAGGTCTACATGTGCGCTCGGTGTGAATATCTTATTGGATGAAAAATCAAAAAATATTGTCATTCGACTGGTATTTAAAATTCACTATTTTCTCCCCAGCTTATGAAAATAATTTTCATTAAGGGGAGTTATACCGCTAGAAGCATTTGGCTTCCAGAAAGAACTATAATTTAAAGCTGATTCTGCAAGCAATCTTATTGCAAGAGCACATCTGGAGCATTTTTAAATGTGCTGAGTGCTGACATAATTAAATAGCCTCTGAAACCGTTGATTCAGTCTCTACAGCTGGGATGCTGCGAGACGGGCATGTAGCTTGTTCTATCACTCATAAAACAGGATTGTTTGATCTCATCTCAGCTAAGCAGACAAGGAAGAGAGGGAAGAAATGAAAGAACTCCACTTTTCCCTTGATTTTTAAAACTGAAGGGACAAACCTACATCTTTGATGCACCATGTACTTTGTTTCATGAGATGGCTGCTGCTGTAAAATAGGAAATCTTTTTCTGAGAAAAGAGAGGGAAAATGAAAAGAAAAGGGGGGGAGGGGAGACAAGAAAAAAGAAATGCGAAGCATGTGCAATCAAATTTGAACCACCAGGAAAAATAATAAGAAGCCTCCTACAAGGATCATGTCCTGCTACCATTATGGCTAAACCACCACTGCCAACATAAAGCCATCTTCTCTGCAATATCCCTGAATAAAACCTAAAATAATACACTCTGAGAAGAGCAAAGAATGGGGAAAATTAATTTGCTTATTTTACGCTTTCTCTGCAACAGTTCTCAGCATTTATTATGCAGTAATATAATTGCATAACTTTAAAATTATTTCAAATGCAACTATTTCTATATTATAATGTGAATTACAGAAATTCTGCAGGGGAACTGAGAACGGGCTCCGCTTCTCAAACAGAATAAGGACCGATTCCTGCCACAAAGAGCTTATACAGTTTGTCACAAACTATCCTATAAACAGGCCCACTCTCATCAACTTACCTCATTAATCCTGGCTTGTTAATTAATTCCCTTGTTCCTCAGAGCATAGGTACCCAGCCTACCAGCTTTGGGAGATGGTTTTCCTTCCAGCACCAGCCCTTGCTCCTGGTTTGGGTCCCGCACAAGGGAGACGGCAGCACCCAGCCTCACAGGACCAGCGGCCCCCCCTGCCACAGCTGGGGCTCCCTGGCCTCGTTTCCCCCCTTACAAAAAAAAGAAATCTGTATTTATTAGTGAGGAAAAGCATCTAAACACCTCAACTCTGCAAACATGCACGTGCTTACCTCTATAAGGAATCAACGCAGCATCAAGACTCGCACGCTCATGTTTAAATATACATAGCTGCCTTTGGGGAATCAGGGTCTAAACTGAATGGCAAATTTTGTACATAAACTTGAGGTCTTATATGAAATCCCAACCCATAGGAGAATCTCATGAGTCGGGATTTTCATCATATATTCAAAACTTAATGCAACCTCAGGCTTTAGCAAAACGGTGAACAACGATACTGCTACTGTTCAAAAACCATCACTTTCTACCAGTGAAGCATTAGTATGAAAAAAATCGATGCTGTAGTCAAAACTAAGATAAAGCCTGGTAAAAGGCACTGGAGAAAAGGCTAAAAAGTAAGGCAAAAAAAAAGAACTTTTCCATTTGCATGTTTGGCAAAAGCCAGCAAAATATAACTAGGTTTCTCTGAGCACCCTCTAAAAAACAAAGCACCCCAACAAAAATGCTTCTATACTGTGGTTTCACTGGAAAAACCTTCAGCCAACTTTGCTACCACCAGCTCAGCTGCCAGCTGCTGCCTCCCCATCATGCCCACACCAGCGATGCAGGCAGGAGACACCCACACGCTGGGGCAGCCAAATCCCCCCCAAAAACCCCTTACCCAGGAAAACAAACATCCCGGGACAGGAATCAATAACAGTCCCTACAGCTCATTTCAGGTACCGGGGTGATTACCATGGTACAAAACCTAGAAACAGACGACGCTGAAGCTGAAACGCGAGCCTCGGAGCAAAGAGCAGCGTCCAAGAAGGAGGAGGTAGGTTCAAAACTCAAGCACCAAAGATAAAGCAGGGGTGAAAGTCCACAGAGGATGAAAAATCAAGGCGTATATGACCTTCAGCAAACAGAAGACAGTGAGTCCCACCTGCCTCTAAAGAAGAAGGTCTGCTTCCAAACATCTAAATGACTTCACTGATAATCCTAATGCATATTCACCTGCTGCTAAGCTATTGTATGCCAACCATTGAAGAAACATTTGTTTAAAACTCATCTGCAGTTTATTTCTTAGAGTTCCAGAAATTTACTAAGTCATTGGTCTGGTAGATCTTAAAATAAAAATAAAAAAGCAGATTGCAATTTATTGGTAAAGTTGCAGTAAAATTCAGATAGCGTATCAGACCATAGGGGCTGTGAAAAGACTTGCATCTCCAGGGCTTATCAAGCCTGATTATACATTAAAAGAAGTGACTAGGAAAGTTAGAAGTAGGTAAGCAATTGTTACAAAAACAGCTGTTTTGTCATTTCTATCAGTCTTTGGTAAACACAGAAGAGCTGAATCACTAGGTGCCAAACACCAGCGCTGAGCACGCTGCAGATTGCAAATACAAAACTATTTGCTTTTTCTGCACCATTACCACCTAAGCTGATCATGAAAAAGAATTAATAATTAAGGGTAATTATCTGACTGAACACTTTTCAATATGCTGAACTCAGGCCCATGTTGTTTATGAATAGCTTATGGCTCTTCCTCTCCAGAGCGTGCTGCTTCCCCATGCGGGAAGGCGAGAGGAGGGGGACGGCAGGCACGGGGGGTTGGATGAAGGAACGGCATATGCTAACCTTATCATTTGGACTTGTTTTGACTGGACACTTAATCTTACCTCTCGTGAATGACACATTCTTCTTCTCCATATGCCACATTCCCTTGGCTGCTCACCAGCCCTGAATGCCAGAGGTTACAGGAACAGAAAAAAACACTTACTTCCTAATTAAAGAGTCATTTAGCCATGTGTGCTGTAATTTTACTGCCTTGGTTCTTTCCTTCCTATCTACAGCTAGACTGGCAATGAATTTTGCTAAATAAAATCTCAACAAAGGAATGACAAGCCTGTTAAAATAAATCTTTGATTTGTGACCTTTATACTAAAAAGATCCCCTCTCTTTCCAGCTTTGTTATTAAAAAAATATGTGCTGTGAAAGGTTAAGAGATTGGAAGTAGACACCTTGAATAGAGCTCCTGAGAGAAATACCTTAGGACACACCAGCGAGAATCAAGCAGTATTGACTGAGGTCCAGGTGGAGAGTTTCTCACAAAGCCTCAGCATCCTGGCAAATAGGTTTGTCTAAAGCACTCTGCTGACTTTTCCAGCCTGGGGCTCCAGCCTCTGCTGCAGAAGTATGAGGAAGACAAAAAAAAAACTCAGGAAAACAAGTTCAAGCTAGGCTATTTCAGCTGGTGTGCCAGCTGATGGATCCTGATGTGGATGCGCAAAGAGACATGTGGCTGCACTCCGACCCTTGCTTGTAGAGCAACGATGTTCTGAGAAAGCACGTTGGGAAGAGTCTGACCAGCTGAATATCTGACTAAGGCTGCTGATTTTCTGCAGTATTGACCAAACGTTACTGCGTTCAACAGCACAGTAACTACCAAAAAAAAAAAAGCTATCCAATACCTAAATTGATACAGAAGCCAGGTAGAGATATATGTGGTCTACAAGACCCAACAATTACACAAGGTGAACTTGCACAGCCAGGCCTGCAGTATATGCAGGTTAACAGGTCTCTGCAATCTACAAAACCAACACAGATCCCTAATTTCTGACATTATTTCTCAGATCAAGCGTCCACAGAGGACTCCCGGGTAATTCAGCTATGAGCTGCTATAATTTTGTGTGCATCACTGTCAAAATTTCAATCCTCCATTTTGTGTGAGTTTTTACACGGCTTTAGCAGCCTAAGTGACTTTTCTCATCGTAAACCATAAAAGCCTCATTAAATACATGAGTGTACAGTTTCTGTGAACCAGCTTTAATACAAATTATTTGTCACAGAAACAACTAGCTGCAGCTGTACATCTGTAGGCAAATCTTTCTGTGTGTTAAGTGAGATAACAGACAGGGATGTACGTACATTTTATATCTGAGTTCTTACAAAACATTTGCCATCGATCAGTGTGCAGTCTAGATCTCTTCTGCTATCTTCTATTGCCTTTCTGCTAATTTTTCTTTTCATCTTTGTGTCCCATAGGTAAGCGTAATCAATTTAAATGTGATACTTGTATATCTTCCCCAGCAGTCTGGATTTTGCTGTCTCTTAAAGGATTTGTACTCTTCACAGTAAAGTCAATTATTATTTCAAAAGTATCTTTTAACATGTGACATATAATAAAAGCTATTATATTGCTATCCCAGGTCACAAAACACAATAATCCAGCTTTAATTCCATTTTCTTTACTTAAACATATGTGCTGGTTTTGGCCACAAAACATGACCTACAATTAAAACTTTAAGTGACTTGGGGCTGGTGGAAGTCTGAAGCAAAATATTATAACCTTGAAGCCTAAGGAAGAACATTATATGACTTCATTTATACAAGGAAGGCTGCTTTTTACGTAACAGGGGAACAGACAAGCTGCTCGCTGTGGAGGAGATGGCATGGACTGTAGTTGCTCAGAAGTAAGTCTGATATCAGGAAAAATGTTGAAATAGTAAGGTTAGTGACACAATAGCCTAGTTCCAAAAACAATCCATGAAAAAGTCCTGGCCTTCAGCCCCTGACAGGTTGGTGGCCACAACCAGTCTCTTGATCTTGCTTGCTTGACTAAGCTGAAGGTCTACCTAAGCCTAAATTGAATGTGAGTCATCCTTCTTCTGGACTCAGAACAACAGTTATTATTGTAAGTACAGCTGCTACCAGTTCCTCCACTACTTTATGGCTGGTGGGCTTCCATCATTAACTTGATCTGCTATCATCTGAATTCATTTGGTTAAAGTTTGGGGCTTTAGTCTCTGATCTCACGCAAAACCAAGGAGCGCCTCTGTGCAGCTCCCTCCTTGACAGATACGCTAATTTGGGATCAAGACCTACCTCCTACCAGAGCCAGCAGAAAGGATCCTACTCATTTCAGTGGAGTTGGGTCAAACTGTGCAGAGGATGCTTTGGGGTTATTAAGACATCCCACGCATATTGTGGACAGATGCAAGATTGGTGTGTGCTAAGCTTGGAAACCATAAGGGCAAACACAGAGTGGTGCTAAACTGAGCTAGTAGGGCCTGATGGTACATAACTGAGCTCAGCACCGGTAAGAACAATTTACTAATAACAGTTAGAAAATAAATTGTTAGTGTCACCCGAGGTGGTAGAAAAAAAATATGTGTTCGGCATGCCCTGTTGTGAAGGGTTTCATTGCCGAGCAGTTCTTTGCCCTGGTTCCTTCCAACCAGGTGACAGCATAAAGCATTGCTTTTGAGCAAACTCAAGCCAGTGTGTGATTACAGCTAGCAAAGTCCTGCCAGGTCCATGGGAGCCAAAACTCTTCAGCACTGAATATCCTGAAACAGCAGCAACATTCATTTCACCCTTCACAGAGTTCATCATTACTGTACATGTATTCCCTCAGCAGGAGACAATAGCAGCCAAAAGTAAAATAATTGTTCCTCCTTGTAGAGGAATGCTCCAAGAAAAGGCCCCAGGGACTATTCTAAGCAAGTCCAATTTTTTCAACCATATCTAGAAAGAGTACTGCCATCTGCTTTTATCACATAATTTACACAACGCTTAGCCAGAGACAGAGCGTAATAAAACCTGCTGCCCCCCTCCTGGGAAACAGTGCCTTTTAAAGAGGATTGGTGACCCCACTAGTCCAATTTGGTCTGAAATTATTGCTCTGATATTAGAAATTTTCTGTACAAGGAGGCAATGTACAATGGCATAAGTAGAAGTTACTTGGGTTTTGTTCAGGTTTTTGAGGGTTTTTTTTTCCCTTATCTAAAAGTATTTTTCACTTAGTAGAGGACGTACACGACACATTGTCGTGTTTTAACCCCAGCCAGCGACTCAGCCCCACGCAGCTGCTCACTCACTCCCCTCTGCAGTGGGATGGGGGAGAGAATCAGAAGAGTAAAAGTGAGAAAACTCATGTGTTGAGATAAAGACAGTTTAATAGGGAAAGCAAAACCAGGATTTTGTTCCCCACTTCCCATGGGCAGGCAGGTCTTCAGCAATCTCCGGGACATCAGGGCTCCATCACACCTAATGGTGACCTGGGAAGTTAAACGCCATCGCTCCGAATGATCTCCCCCTTCCTTCTTCTTCCCCCAGCTTTATATGCTAAGTATGATGTCCTATGGCCTGGAATATCCCTTAGGTCAGTTGGGGTCAGCTGTCCCGCCTGTGCCGCCTCCCAACAACCTAATCACAACATATGAGAGCCTGGCCTCATGTGGGAACACAAGTGTCTTGGAAATAAAGGTGTAAATTAATCCTAGACTGTGTGCCAGAGTCCCTATGGCTTTTCCAGATGTAGAAGATGAAGACACACTGGAAAACAGCACATGAAGAAGTTGCCCAAGTCCACAATAACCTCATCTGTGCTACCACCTCCTCTTCCATGAGCCCCGTCACTCCAGATCACATGCCAGGAGTGAGCTAGTACCTAGTGGGTACTAGCTGGTATCTATTGGGAGAGATGGTGTTATCTAGTAAATATACATTTCGTATGCCTGGAGATTCATAGCAAAAGTCATAATTTTGGTCCTGTAAAATGGCTCTCTGGGTGTTCTCTGAACAGAAAAAAATGAACAAAAGGCAACAAAAAAAAAATCACTCCCAAAAACACTATTCTTCATTTCATGACTTTTTGAAGAACATGGCACTCTTTGTGGCTGGTTAACTTCTATCTCATATTCATGGTAGTTGTTTTTGTTACAGTTTTTGTTGTTGTTGTTCGTGGTATTCCTCAAAGAGAGGATGTCTAAAGTACCTTTTCCCTGCAACTTATCGTAGTGCATGGTACTAAAAACACACATACTGCAAACATCAGCTCACTATGTTCATTAGGTACAGAGTTTGTAGAACAACACAAAATACAGCTACATACTTTGTAGAATTTTCAGAAAGCTGCCGTCTGGCCAGAAGCCCTCTTCAAACTTCATTTATATCAATACACAATGACCTGCTCATCTCAATCAAACCTATCCTTAAATTTATACACAAATGACTCACGATAACCCACAATTTCTATTTGCACATGGTTATATCAAATCTCTTCTTTAGCTCTACAAATACTGACACTCTACCAGTTCTCATTATTTGCTTGGCTCTCTTGGTTTGCAATCAAAACCCTTGTGCATTGATGCTGTTCACATCCTTTTCTTTTACAGGAGCACTGAATCCCATTAAAATTCTCCATGTAGCAGTTCATCTCTTTTTATCTGTTTTTCATGAAGCTAGGCTAGCATTCTTACATGGAGAATAAGAAAGGAAAGGAGGAGAGCACTATACACCATTTACCACATACTTTTAAAAGAAGCTTCAAAAATAGATGCAAAATAAATATCCACGATAGCACTTTTCTACTCAGCTTAGAAGTGATTATATAATTTGGTAATCTTCATGGCTATTCTTGACACTTCTTTCTTAATGTATGCACCTCATCAAAAGAGTTTCTTTCAATACATTTGACTAATAGAAGAATAGATGCACGAGGCTTATCACTTACCCAGTACAAGCACACAGCTTCTTGACCTCAAATCACACAATAATTTCCACTGAACAGGACCTCTGGAGATGATCTAGTCTAATCCCACCCTCAGAGGAGCTCCACTACAGTAAAACCAGGTTTCTTAAATCAGGTGTATTGGCCTTAGCACAGACATGGTCCTGCCCAAGCAGAGGCTGACAGTGCCAAGGGCTTCTACAGATGACCTGTACCTCGTTCATAGGTGATAGTGCATTCATTATCTTATAAACTGGACATGCTGTTATCCTCAAATGGTTATAGCCACTGCTGTATTTTTTATTTGCTGCAGCAGCACCAAGGACTGAAGTATGATCCTGTAGCGTTTGTAGGATTTTTAGCTCTGTGTTCTGGACTGGTATGTTATCAGACTGTGATAATTTTTACTGAATTATAAATAAATACATATTCACTAGCTTTATAAAATTAATTTTAGAAAAAAACTACAAAGCTGTATTGGGTTTTCATGGTAAGGTTTTGGTACTGGGGTGGCTTCTGTGAGAAGCTGCTGGAAGCTTCCCCCATGTCCGACAGAGCCAATGCCAGCCGGCTCCGAGACGGA